>VZRF01006385.1:327935-369889 GCA_013396875.1 Vireo altiloquus
CGCCCCGGGGGTCGCCCGCCTCGCCCCTCGCCCCCCGGCCGTCCCCCCAGACATGCCCCGCCGTGGCGGCCCGGCTCGCCGAGGATCATGACTGCGGCGGCGAACTGGGTGGCGAACGGGGCCAGCCTGGAGGACTGTCACTCCAACCTCTTCTCGCTGGTGAGTGAGCGAGCGGGCGGTGGGCGGGTGGGTGCCCGGGGGTGGCTCCGCGCCGGGTTTGCCGGTCGGGAGCAGCTGCCGGGGGTTTATAGGCAGGGCCCGGGGCTGCTCCTGCGCTGGCCCCTCCCCCGGCCCGGTCCCCGTGTTTATTTTGCTCCTTAGCGTGGTTTGCTGCGGGTCCGTGTATCGCGCTCGCAGCTGGAGAGCGGGGAGGGGACGGCTCCGTGTCCCCTGCGCGACCATCTTCCCTGGTAAACAGGCTCCTCTCCCCGCCTCCCTTGGCACTCCGTGCCCCGTGCGCTTTGTGCCACCGAACCGGGGGGTTTTCTCTCCTCTCACAATGACAAACGCCATTTCAGCAGCAGCGAACGCTCATGTAGTGTGATCGTCTGTCGGACTTAGCTCCGGGCTCCTGTGACGGCGTGTCAGCTGCTGTTACAGCCTGCTCTCCTCTGTGCGCACATCGTGCTCGGGGGCAAGAGGTTAAAAAAAAACCCAACCCAACCTTTTAATATTTTCTTCTCTGAAGAACAACGACGGCTGACAGTAGTGTGCCGAATTGTTTGCATAGATGCCGTCTGCCCATCTCACTGGGAACTTCCGACGTGAATTGCGTGGTTTAATGTTGCAGAAATTATGGTATCAGTTTTGGCTAGCTATAGATGGGCAATTTAAATTTAAAATACGAAAACAATTTGTGTGTAATGGCAAAGTCATTTGGAAATACCTTGCTTTATTTTATCTGGCACGCACAGGAACATTATCCCTTCTGGCTGGGCAACAGCTGAGTGATCGAGAGGGCTGCTGGATCATCGGGAGCCTTCCAGCGCTCCGGGGATAATGTCGGAGGGGAGGAGGGACTTGTTCCGTGCGTGGTGTGGTGGAGTTAAAACCCTGTGATGCAACTTTGGGGGCAGCATGTGTGAAAGGGTTGTGGTGGGTGCCCCCTCCCCGCAGCAGAGCTCTGCCAGCATTGGAGGTGGGTGCATATGTTCTTCTGATAGAACGGAAGAGATTGGGTTTAGCTCCCTTATGAAAATGAAGAGAGAGAGAAAAAAGGAAATTACTTAGAAATGCAAATGATCAAGCTCTTTGTTTTATGCTTTTTAACTTTATTGTAGTGTATTTGTTATTTTGTCTCAGAGTTGGTTTGTTTTTTTTTTAAAGCTACATATGTTTGGTGTTTATTTTGATCGTACCTTTTAAGAATCTGGGACAAGAGCCGAAGTCTTCCACTGCTGGAAAACTGGCCCAGGGCTTGTTCTGTGAGAAGGATACATTTCTTACTTTGGCTTTTTGTTGAGCTGTTACGTTATGTAAGTTTATATCGGTGCTTCTGCTTGAAGGCATTTGGTAATATTGATAAATATGTAGCAGCGCTCTGTGTATCGAGATGCGGGAAGGGTGATTTGGGGGATTGTTATGGTGATTGTGGCTACGCTGCTCTTAAGCTAGGGAGGAAAATAAATCGGGAAGCATGAAGGGAACAATCGTATGTGATTGTGGGAGGGAGGCAGTGGAGGGTTTGCTCCTCGCAGAGTTGTGAAGTCCCCGTTCATTAATGCAGACTGGAGTGTGTGTTTGGAGAGGCGGAACTTCTCCTGCAGTTGCAATCTGCGATTCTGTCACTGGTAAAAATAATTGTTGGCATGCAATTAGCATAAATTATAAAGTGAAGCTATTTCATAGTTATTGTGGTTTGGTTGCTTTTTTTTTCTCCCACCTGACTAGGCTAGGGAAATGTTCAATTTTAAATGGGTGTGTAATATCACTGAAATAAGTTTAACGAAATTCTTTTGCAAGTGGCTTTAATAATAATGACTTTAATGTGCAACCCTTTAATCTCCCCTGTAATTTTGTGGGAGGTATCTGTACCTTAATGTGGTGCTGTGTATGAAACTCTGTTTTTATTGTATTACGGCTCTGAAAAAAAAAGAAGGAATAAAGCAGTAGTATTTTTTAAAATACAGTGTATATGAAAACTTATATTTTAAGACTATTAGGAAGCTTTATTTTATATTATGTTAGTGTTTTTTGGGATTTATGTATCAGTGAAAGATATTGAAAACAGAAACACTGACTGAAAATACATGGCCAGCACCACTGACCCTTTAACCTCAGATTGTCATATCCATTTCAAAATTTATGGAGTGTTAAAGCTACTGTAATCTGGACTAGTAGTTAGAGAAACTTTTGCTAATCATTTACTTTTTCAGTGTAAGAGAACAAAATCTAAACCAGTAATTTGTGGGAATCCATTCATTCTTTAGCAGCGAGGTAGATTACAAATATTTTGAAAATTGATTCTGCTATTAGAAGTTGGGGGCTTTTCAATTGCGGGCTTTGTTTTGGGTGTGAATCACAAAGAAATGTATGTGACTGGAGAATTGCAGTTCTGAAATAATTATAGTCTATCGTGATACTGTTTGTTCATGGTTAAATAGTATTCCTTGCCACAGACATTTGTTTTGTGGAAGCAGGAATGCTGTCTCCCTGCCCTGGAGAAGCCAGAGCTCTGTGCCAGCTCTGTCTGGTTGCTGTGGTGGATTTGGGTTGGTTTAACAATTCATGATTTCTATTTTCCTGTGCACTGTAGACACGCTAGAGAGGTTAGGAGCCTTTGCTGCTTCTGAATCTTTTAACGGGAGCTGTTTTCTGAAAGCTTTTAGTAACTGATTCTGTCTTATCAGTGGTGTCCAGAAAGCGTGGAGGCCCTCGGTGCCCTGGGCTCAGAATGTGTCACCTGAGGGGGGGGATGGACTAAAGTGAAGGTTTTGAAGTTCCCTTTGGCTGTGCAGGTGCTGGGGGTGGTGCTGGGCTGGCAGAGCTGGGCTCCGTGGAACGTCCCTTGGGATTGTGGCCCTTGGCAGCACCATTGTGTGCGTGGTGTTCTCCAGCAGAGCAGGACTCCAGAGCCGCCCTGGAAATGGGTTAGTGCTGGTGTGCTCTGTGAGGTAAAAACTGCCAGCCAGCCTGCACAAAGACATCCTGAGTTCAGTACGGTGATGTAAGGGCCAGTCTGCATCTTTGTCATCAGAGTATTTCTCTAATAACAACTTGTTTAATCTGCCGGGTGTAATAGCCTTGCTCATTAAAAATACACTTTCTGTCTCAATTTGCTGTTCTGAACACAGCAATAGGAGAAATCATATTTATCCTCACTCTGGTTTTGCTGTAGTCAAAATGTCTGCTGCTGCTTCTGAAAAGAATGTCTGTTTTGATAAACAGTATTTAATAAGCCATTGTAATGCCCAGTTTATTTAAATACTAATTAAGAGCTGTCTAATAACTATTTAGAGACAAAATGTTCTGAGGTAATATGCTTTGTATTAAAAACTTCAGCCCCAGCTGGCAAGCAGTCTTCCTGTGAATAATCCTTAATCATAAAAGTAGTCTTACTGAAATTAATTTGACTTTTCCTGTGAGTAAGGGTTACTCATATGACAGCGAGGGCTTACATGAGGCTTCCTCTACTGTCTGGCTTTGCTGCCATGGTGGATCTCAAAGGCCCAGGTCAGTGTCGGGAAATTGGGGTGAAGCTGCCTAACACTGGAGGTACTGGAGTTGGAAAGAGTACAGCCAAGGGTGTCAGGAATGAACTGAAATTGGGAGGAGCTTTCATGGGGTAGAAAGATTTGGTACTGTAGGAATCTTCATCCTGGAGAAGACACGATTGTGTTCTTGGGAAGTGAGACAAGGTTATAGAAGCTGCTGTGGAAGATGTCTCTTGTTCTTGTAAGTGCATTCCTACAGAAACCAGCTGCCAGAAGGCTCCAGGCCGTGGGAATTGTGTTTGTTCTCGTTCAAAGGCCTAGTTACAAATAGTGAAGGCCATCGCTACTGTTGCTTTTTGCAGTTCACATCCAGGAACAGAAGTTGTCCCCTTTGATCAATGAGTTTTGTTGATGTTTCCAGAATGAAATAAAAGGAATTAAAGCAACCTTAGGTGGCATTTGGATTATTCTCCTGGAGGTTCTTCATGGCATCAGAAAGTGAAGGTTGCAGAGGCTGCTGTGAGATACTCCTTGGTATTGCATAATTGTCAGTAAAGGACTTTGTAGTAAATGTTGATTGCTCAATACCTTCAGTAGTAGTGAATTAACCAGTAGTCCTTGCTTGTTGTGTTTTCATAAATGCAGGGCTCCGAGCAGTGGGCTGGGATCTTGGCATGCTGGATGTTACAGCACTCGCAGTGGATATCTTACTTGTTTGGAATTTTATGTAGGTGTGAATTTACATGCATAAATAATTAAGAAATGGAATTAACTTCTCAAGTTGTGCAAAAGTATTTGATTCTCTAGTTATCTTATCCTGAGTTTTATTAGGTAACAAGACAGAAGCAGAGAGATGACATTAGAAAGCTTGTTCACTTCTTGCTAATAAAAGATTATTTCAGGTTTTAAATCACTTCAGTGGTACGTTTTCATTATGTCCTGTCAGAGTATTTGACAGTTTAATGGGACGTGGCAGGGAGAGGGTTCTAAGAGAACAGACCCAGATTTGCAGAGGGATTGGGACAGTGACATTCAGCCAGTGTGCCCAGCTCCGGGAGGGGAATCGAGGGATCTGTTGGATAACCCTTTTTGGAATATTCCCAAAGAAAACAGGGGGTGCAGGGGTGACATTTGCAGCTCAGCGTAAATGCAGTGCCCAGGCTACTCACTGAGAAATATTTGAGTGAGGTTTCCTTGAAATCCCGAGTGTCTTGTGGATGTACACATGTCCTGGGGCTGGGAATCCTTCCCCAGAGTCTGTGTCCTGGTTCTGGTGGCACTGTGAGTCTGTGGTGTGATGGCTGTTGGGAATATCAACATAACAAAGAAAATGCTCAAATATTAGGCTGATGTATTAAGAAAAGTCCTAGGTAACTACACCTTAAGAACAACAATTTTAATTTACTGTCACGCTATCTGGAAATAGATTTTCCTATTTTTCTACGTTTTAAATACAGAATTGACATCATAACCTCAGTTCTCAAATACCCTCCCTGCTCTGACTTATTTGATCTTGAATTTTTTTGCCTTCTTCTGAGAGCGCTTCCTCATATGAAAGAGTAACGAAAGATCTACAGATAGAACTTTTAATCCTTTCTTCTATTATTTTCCTTCTGGACAATGCAATTCTTTTGAAGAAAATCTAAAGAAACTGGGAGTTTTGATCTTTGGTGGAAAAAATAAATGTGGTGCATATGAGATATATCTGCTGAGTGTGTTAACTTGAATAACGTTGGTCATTAGATGGAGAAAGAATCTTTATAGATTTTGTTTTAATTTTTCTGTCTCTAGTTCTCAAAGCATTGCATAAAAGGATATGTGTGTATGCAGATGCACTGCTTTTAAATAGCAAACCCCATCAGTGTTAGGGGGCTGGTGCACCCTTTGTGAGCACCTGGGCTGGTCTGAAGCTTCCTGTTCACTGGGTAAGAATGAGCCTGTTGTCTCCACTTTGCTTGATCTCTCTATGGAATTTCACCCACCTCCCCACGTGCCCCAGTCCACTTTTGCATCCTTAGTTGTGGCAGCACCCTTTTGTCAGGATTTGGGTTTTGCTCTGATCGAAGCAGGGAGGTTCCTACAAATGTTTTCTTGCATCCCAGGACTGGAAGGGTTGGCACCTTCTGCATTCCTTCATTGTCTCCCTGCTGTTACACCTGCTCCCTGTCTGCCTTTCATTTTTCCTTGAGTGCTGGCTCCAGTGTATGCTGGGATCACCTCATTAGAAATTTATGTCCTTTGGTTTTTTTCTAGTTGCTCCATCGTAGCTGTGGAAGGTGACAGTCGATGTCCACAGACCTCTAAAACCCCTTTTCCTGAGCTTGGGTGGGATCCTCTGGATAACCCAGTAACACTGGATAGATGGTTGGGCTGTTCCCACTGTTGTTAAGGCTGACAAGTGTAGTTTATACAAAACTTTGGAGTCTGTGTGTGTTCATTTACTGTTCTGTGGGTGAGTCGTGCACTTCGTTGTGTAGAGTCTGGCACGGTGGCATTTGCATCTTGTTGGTGCCATAGTAACACAAATAATAAGCAAAAATACTGCTCTGACTGAAAACATGCTTGTTTTAGTATTAACTTGCCAGTTTTAAAAGTGCACAAGTGTTTCCAACAGAAGATCCCAGCCCAAATCCAGAAGATTTGCTTATAAGGAGTGTGTGTTTACATGGGGGCATCTTTGTTCCTCAGACCAGGCTGTTCCACCGCTTTCATTTTGAGCTCAAAGTATTGCTTTAAAAACAGATCCTCTTTCCTTGAGTTCCCTGACATCAACTGGTAGTTTTAAAGAGAAACAGGTCAAAATATGGCTGAAAGCTGGTGCTGGGCTCCCTGTGAGTAGCAGAGTGAGTGCCCAGCCAGGGATGAGGGTCTCGGGATGCTGCCAGTGCCAGCCTGGGCTGTTTCCTGCTGTGGCCCTGCTCGTTACAGAGCTGTGCCTTGGTGTGATCCCAGCAGCTCAGAGCGATAACGAGGGCTGAGCTGAACCTGCTGTGATAGCTGGGAGGGAGGAAGTTCAGCTTTCACATCGGGAGGGTTCTCAGCATTCACTCACGGAGTAAGGAGCTGCTGTACTCACAAATGTGAAAGATTTGAGCAGTCTTTCCTTTGGCTTGTGCTGTGAATTTTGATTAATTTTGATGAATTCTGACTCTCACTTTCTGCTTTAATCTCTAAAAAGACATTATTTCTCATTGAGTCATGTGTGGCTTAATCCATGAGCAGGATTGCAGTAGTGCATGTGGAAATGTGGCCAGAGCTTTTAGTGGCATCCTGGCTTTTGTTTCTTTGAGATGGTGAATTTTACTGTGTGGTGCTGTTGTATAAGGTGCCTCGAGGCAATATTTACATCTATGTGACTAACACAGATGAGCTCAAACATACACAGTGACCTTGTCCCGATATTAAGGAATGTATTTAATCAGCTTATGAAAATGGAGAAAAATGGGCAAGCTTCTAAAATTACAAAAGTAATAAGATATGACACATGTATTTCTGTATCACTTCTCGTGAGGCACTTACCTCAGCTTTCTTTAATCAGCCAGTCTTGCAGCTTAGGGTATTCTTGTTTATGAAAATTATAATTACAGAGGAAAAAGTTTGGGTTTTTTTCCTCCTCTTTAATTTTTTCCCTCCCCCTTCACTCTTCTTCCATGCCTTGATGACTCCAGAAAGGCTCCTAAATTCATATTTAAGCCTGGAGTGTAGAACTGACCTGGTGAAAATCTTTTTCCCCTTCTCTCTCCCAAGGCAGCTCTGTTCCCTCATTCCTCTTTCCCCACTGCGTTTTGGCAGTGGCGTGGATTGAACGGAGATCAAAGTGGCTTTGTAACCACAATCCGTGTCTTAGAGAAGGAAATTTAAAGCTTGTTCAGTAAAACTTTATTTCATTCATCTCTTAGCTTTAAAAGAGCTATGCTGTGGTCAGGGCCTTGTGGTTGCTTGTTCTTATGACTCCATATTTGCCCATAAAATACAATATTTTGTGAGAACAGAGGACTGAAGGCAAAATTTAAAGGAAAACTCTTCTTTACCTATTGACCAGGCATTGGCAAACAGAAAAACTTGCAGTTTTTGATAACGATGCATTTATAACTGACAGCTATGAGACATGAGTTTCAAAATGTGTTGGTTTTTTACGTTATAGACTTGTGACTTTTTACTTATAGGAGTCTCTGGTTTACTAAGAAGTTTTCGAGCCTAGTTTAATATATCTGCAGTCTCTTAGTGTTGGACTTTTATGAGTCTTGCTTCATGTACATCTGCAGTGTTACTGAATTTGTAGGCGGCTCTGGTGAGACACAAAATTAATTCCAGGAATATCTTGTAGTGGCCATGTCAAGTATTTTTATAAAAAAATAATTTCTTTGCTGAGAAAAAAGGTTAATTGGTTAAATTACTTTATTCTGAAAGAGCTGCTTTCAGTTTTAACCCAGAGTTTCTGGTTATTTAATTTTCCGTGTGTATTTTAATAAAATTTTGACTGGAGCTCTCTGTGAATTTCCATAATTCCTTTCTGGCAGGAGGTGTTGGATTCTTCTCTTCGCAGGAATGGCAGGGAGAGAGCTGGCAGAGCCAATCTACATGACCAGTCATGTAGTGGCTTTATTTACTACTTTCCATTTGACAGAAGATTCAAACCCCAGCATTCTGCACGTGGGGGGTTCCGAAGGGCTGAGGGGTTTTGGCTGCTCCTGCCGAGCTGGGAATTCCTGGTGGCCAGTGGTGAGGATGGGTGTGAAGAACCAGGGCTGGCCCTGCCTCCCTGGGCCAGAGCAGGAGCCTGTGATGGCCTCCTTGGGAAGGGAATGAGGTGGGCAGGGATGGGCACGGGGGTAAAACTGAGCTTTGCTGGGCAGGGATGGGCATGGGGATAAAATTGAGCTTTGCTGGGCAGGGCAGGGATGGACACNGGGTAAAACTGAGCTGTGCTGGGCAGGGATGGGCACGGGGGTAAAACTGAGCTTTGCTGGGCAGGGATGGACATGAGGGTAAAACTGAGCTTTGCTGGGCAGGGATGGGCACAGGGGTAAAACCCATGAGGGCTGCTGCGTTGCTCAGATGTGGGGCACGGGAATGTTCCAAGTCCTCGGTGCAGCTTTTTGTGTAATGGAAGAAAGGGAACTGCCTTCTTTAACTCACTGTGCCAAAGTTTACTCTGCTCGGGTTGTCACTTCCTCCAGCCCACCCTCCCCCCCCGTTTCTTTCTGCCCATATGTCAGATTACTTGGTTTGGGAAACATCTGATAGTCCATTGTATGACTCTGATGTTTGACATTTCCTTCCTCCTTCAGTTAAAAAAAACTAGAAAAGAAAGTTAAAGTTGGGAAGAATAGAGAAGATTCCTTTGTTTGCTTGCAGATTTGCTTTTGTCATTTTTTTTTCACGTGTTGGGCTGCTTTTCTGCAGCCCAGCTTTCTCCAAGAGGGGACTTTTAAATTTGGAAAATAGGCAGTCAGTTGATTCTTTCTGAAGGGGACTTGCAAACCTCATCATTCACCCTGTCTGAAAACAAGGGAGGGATATTTAGGCTGCTGGCAAGTTGCATCTTTATTTGCTTTTTTTGGTGTGCTATTGACGTTTGCAGTGGTAGTTTTCATTTTATTATCTGTTCTCAACCATCTACTCAGAAGTTAAAATGTAATTGATTCCCTTTTGTGAAGAAATTGGCTGAAGTGATGGAGAACTCAGAGATGCTTTTCTGTAAAATAGTGTCTGTGACCTGGCCTGTGGGGTGGTCACTACCTAAACCCAGGGTTTGGTAATATGAAAAGAATTTCTTCAGGTAATTCTGTCTTTTGTCTTGGAGATGGCTTTTTGCTTCCAGGCACTGCCTATGGGGGTAAATGTTCAGCTGTGCCGTGGGTGAACTTCATTCCATGTGGAATCATTAAGGTTGGAAAAGGCTCCAAGATCAAGTCCACTTGTTCCCTTTTTCCCAGTAATAACCCCCAAACTGAATCAAACCCAGCCATGCCTTGTTAAATTCCTCTGGCTGCCATGGCTTTGCTGGTAGATGTTTGGACATGGGTAGGTGTTGTGCATCCTCTGAAGCCCAGATTCCAGCCTGTTCAGTTTTGTTGTGCAGATTGGCTTTCCCATTTCCCTCTCTCACCCCTGGTGATGGGGTTCTGGCACAGCAGCTTCCCGTTCTGTGTGGCTGTGTTGGAGCAGGAGCCAGCAGGACACGTGTGTGGAAGTGCCCCTGTGAGTCTCACTCCCACGCTGGCTTGGGTCAGTGCTGCTGCCATCCTTCAGTTTCCCTGTGATTGTGTCTTGAATATTTTGGGCTTGAAAGTATCTTTTCAAGTGATGGCAGAGTCTCAGCCCTTGGGCTTCCAGCCATGGCTATCACCTTATCCTTTCCCGTGTCTGAAGGACTGGGTTACAGCCCTGACAGTGGAGGGGAGCTGCTGAGCCAGGCTCCAGCGTGGAGCTGTCTTCTCAAATAGCTGGATTGGTTAAGGGCTGCAGGTTTGCTAACCAAAACCTTCACTGAGGGTGAAGGATGTTGATCTAACTCAAAAGTCTTTTCTTAAAAATTTCCTCTTTAATTCCTTATTGTTTTATAATGATTTCTTTTAGAGTTTGTGCAGTTAGTCCTGAATGGCTGTTGCTGCTTTACTGGTGGACGTTGGGTCCTGGCTGAGGATGGCAGCTCTGAGGGTGAGCATTGACTGCTCTCTGTGTGCTGATGAGATTTCTAAGGTACCTCTTGGTACCTGGCTAAATGAAGGGATGTGGAACAGCTTGGTGGAATCACCACAGTGTCCTGTTCAGTGGTGGCCAGTGGTTGTTTGGCCTGCTGGATTTGCTGAAGTCAATGTAGTTGCACTTCCCTTGAATAATCTCTCAGGCTCTGTGTATTTGGTTGAGAGGTTTCTTGAACCAAGTAGATATTTTGTAGACAATTTTGAAACAAATACATAAGTTTTTATCCTGATACAAAAATTTCCGCCACCTCATTTTGGTTTGAATCTGTGTTCTGCCAGTTTAATTTGATATCTAGAAGAAAACCAGCAGCTGTTCTCTAGAGAACCTCAGTTTCCCTCTTGTAAACCAACCAGACTTAATCCTTGGATGTTTTCTTTTCTGTATGGAATATATATTTTTTGACCATTCCTGTATTTATTCTTGTTTTGATGTTGTGAAACAAGAGCTGCAGTTGTGATGAAGGTGCAGAGCTACAGATGAATTGTAATGGCCTCAATTTCTGTGTCACCTTCTGCTTCTTTCATAAGCATTTCTCATATTTGGTTTTGTTTTGCCAACCTGTTTTTGCAGTGGTCTGGAGGAAGATACTTTTTCTCTTTCAGTGTGTGCTTATTTTCCTTCTGCTGTGTTTGATTGTAGTCATCTACTTTAGTATTTAACCTTGAAATTCTGTGAGGGTTTGGATCCATATCAGTAATTTGGGCCCTTTTACTAGATTGCTCTTTCTTTTATGCTTGCCACTCAAAAAGCCTTTGTTGGTAACTCCTGCATCTGCCAGAGCTGCTGAAATTTGAGCATTAGTATTGGAGTCCTTTTATATTTTCCACTGGGAAAGATGGTACTTGGTTGCCACCTCAAATTTTTTTTGAGATAGGTCTGACTTTTGTTTCTTTGAAAGAAGCAATTAATTTTCCTGGCTGCCTCCTCTCCCACATGGGCAGGATCACCCTGATGTTGGGGAGAAAGAGGAAAAAATACCTCATTCCTATCAGTGCTGTTTACTTTTTAGGCTTAACAGCTCATGCTGTTAGTTTGTGGCTTTTAGTAATGTGGACTCTATTATTTTAGAAATGCCTTGGTTTTCTGGTCCTCAGTACTGTGATATGGGATCTCAGATGTCCCCAGGTACAGAAGTCCATCAGGGAGATATCTGAGAATTGGATTTTGGTTACAGCTAAATCCTTCACTGAGACTTGGCAAACATAAAGGATGACACACAAATGCCCTGACACTGTTGCTTGTCACAAACAGCTCTGGAGTAGGAGCATTTAGATAATCTGTTCCATGGGGCATGAGGGAAGGAGGCAGCGTGGAGTGCAGGGATTTATCCAGCAGAAAGCTGTTCCAGGCACACGTGCTGCATGCTCTGGCGTGCTCACTTTCACCTTGGTTTTAAGAGCAAAGGAATAACAACCAAAAAAAAGGTAATTTTTTATCCTCCATTTTTAAAAGCTTGTTAGTGGCTGCCCTTTATCCCTTTTTTTCCAGCCACTTGACTGTGTGCTTATGCAGGGAGAGGATTAAAGTCAAACATGTCATTCTGCTGCTGCTCAGTTGCATACTAAGAGGGCTGAGGCTGAGTGCTGGGCTCTGATGCACAAACCATGGCTCGGTGTTTTTGCTGGCCATGGGATGCCCATTTCAGAATCAGCTATTTTCCAATGTGTTGTTTTTTGTCTATTCTTGATTTCAGAGCAAGTTGGAAGGACTTTGTGCAGTTATTGCAATACTTGGCCTCACAGAAATGTCCTTTTGATGCTCATTCAGTGCATGCAAGGCCTCTGCACTGCTGTGTGATCCCTCCCTCTTCCAGGGGCAGAAGGGATAAGCCCTGAGGGAAGGGAACACAAACCATTCCCCACTTTTTTACGATGGGAAGCATAAAGAGGATGATGTTAATATGTAGTTCAGGGAATGATTTGATTTTAGGAGACTCTGCAGGGATGAGAAGGTCAGTTTGTTGTGGGTTTTCAAACCCCAGAGAGCTCCAGAGGCAGGAGGAAAGAGGAGGAATGTCTGTGGACAGGTGCTGGCACTGCTCAGTTGTGCTGTGGGAATAGGAGCCTCTCTCAGGGTGTACAAACTCTGCAAAGCTGTGAAGAAAACGAATGTTGTAGTTAAGCAATCCCCTCTGTTCTTTCAATTCACTTGACAGGGACTCAGGCAGATGTTACTAAATATTTTATTTCACTGTGAGAGGGGATGGTGTTTGCATCCCCCACGAGCAACACATTGTTACAGAGTCCTTTTCAGTCCCCCTGTCCTCGTCCTTTTGTCCTTCCTTCCTGGTGAAGTGTATCAACATGACATAAATTTTATCTGCTATTTAAATGGCTGGAGTGGAGTGTGCAATGATATTTCGTTGCTGTGTGAGGATGATGTAGTGAAATGAGACACTGGAACCAAAACAGATGGTGCTAATCTTGAGTCTGTCTGCAAGATCTTACAGCATTTAATTAAAATGGTGGTGTAATTCCCATGACACCTTTAACTACAGTTTAAATTCTTGGACTATGAACTAAGGGCTTTCTTATGCAGATTTTCGCTCATGTGAGTAGTCCTTAGTATGAGTCTCTGGTGGCTTCAGAATAGCTACTTACTTGAATGAAGCTCTCAAGATAAGACTCTAATAAAACTGGCAAACATATATATGGCATTTACATGTTTTATGTTCCAATTTGAAGCATAAATTCTAGACTAAAGATACTTAGCAACTACTCTCCTACATAGAAGCAAACAAAATTCTAGATTAGAGAAATTGTTTAGACTGATCCTAACTTCAGAGGCTGGTAAGTGCAATGTTTTAAGGTACCCTGGGCAGCTCAACATCTTCCCCTTGGTTCGAAGGACACATCATGAAAGCTTTTATATTCCCTTTGTTTAACTGAAATGTGTTTGTAGAAGTGATGAGGTGTGCTTTGGCTTTTACATTACTTGCATCTTTTTTTAAGACCATTAAAGAAAGTTGTGTTTGAAGCACTGGGCAGACCTGAATTTGTCTGAGTGGCATGCATATGGCAGGTAGTTAGGAAGTATTTTTATACTTGGTTTTTGTTTTGTTTCAAATTGGAGAAGCGTGAAAAATAAAATTGTCTGAACGTTGCCATATTGAAAGTCTGAGAAATCAGGGTCGGAGCTGAGGGCCTGTGTGATGGATATCTAGTTCTTCTACTCACAATATGATCTTACTTCTTTTCAAATATATCCTTCCTATTTTGAAAGTACCACAGTAATGTTTTTCTGCACTCTACAGCCTGACTCTGTCTTAGCTTTTCCTACTTTTCTGTACCATATGAAGCAGGAAAAACAACACATTTATATAGTCATTGTTTTTAATGTAGAGAAGCACAAAGCAGTACAGAAATAACTCTGCTTTACGCTTGCTGTGGTGAAATACAAGAAGTTCTCAAACTTTTGATGCTCTCCCTCTTTCTCCTTCTGCTGTGTCTATATTACTGAATAATCTCTCCAAGGGAGCTTTGTGTATTAAAGTGGGTGGAATTACTCAAGTGATCTGGAGAAGTTAATTTAGAGTTGGCCTGTCCATTTCCCATAAAACAGAGGCCAAAAAGCATTTGGTGGAGCTGGGAAATAAAAGAGGAGGTGGAAGATGGGTTTGTTTGTGTTCCATCTGCAAGGACTGCAGAAGAGGAAAACAGTCACAGTGGCTACCCAGCACTAATTATATCTTCAGGGTTGCTGGGAGCAAGCCAGCACCAAGTTGTGCACTGTGAAATGTTACCGGGGAATTGTGATTTTTAGCAGCCTAAACTCTACCAATGTGCGTGGAGCACGATGAGATCAGCAGAAGACCCTCCCAGCCTGCCTATTACTCTGATTTAATCCTGAAGGGGGGAAAAGAATGAGAGCTTAGGTTTTCTGTCTCCTAGGAGTTCCCAGTCCTGGAGCCCTGAGCTGTGGCAGGTACATGTGGAGGTGTCTGTATTTAGGGCAGCAGGGTGTGAAGGAAAGTGCTAATTTGCTTTCTGTGTCTCTCTGCTTGTCTGTGTGTGTGCAGGGGGGATCAGAGGTTTGAACACTCTCAGCTCATCTCTTTTGAGGCTGTTTCACTCTGCAGGGTGTGATGATGGTCACTGAAACCTGAGTTTCTGTCCCTTTCCAAGGAACTCCGTGGGATCTCTCTAAGGCCATGCATCTGAATAATGACATTGGCAATGCCCTGTTTTCATTAATGCCTATTTCTTGGGGATGTTTTGGGTGGTTTTGGATGCCTGTGTGGAATTTGAACACACTCTTCTACCCTGACAGCTGCTTTTGAAAACATCAGAAACAGATCTTTTTGTGTCTTGGGAATTGCTCTGTAAGAAGTTGGATGCTAGTGAAGAGTTTGGGTATTACTGTTAGAGATCCAATTTCTCTGTTTCCTTACACGCTTGGCCCAGTGCATTTAGAACTGGCGTCTCACAAATATTCTGTGTCCAACTGCAGTTAGCTGAATTTAGAAAAAAACTCCATTTCAAAACAGCTCCTCTTATCTGAGCAGTTGAACCCTTCACAGCACAGTCCTCCATAACACATGTTCCTTTATAAACCAAAGCAAAAATCTCATTTAATGCATGATTTGCTAACACAGTTGGATAATAATAAGTATTTGTAAGTTCCTTTTTTTTTTGTCAGGCTTTTTAGTTTTAAAAACATTGTAGCAACTGCAATAAGCCAAGACTGTGCATATGGGAAGAGATGCAAGAAACACAGTAGATTACATCACCTGGCAAGAGTTCTGCTTTGTTCTGCATTCATCTCTAGCCAGTTGTGAGTTAAACAGCATGTTCACAGTTTTGTCCTCAGGTTGGCAATTTTGGTTTCTGTCTCAGAGTTTCAGGCTGCTTTCAAACCAGTGGTTTTACTAATCAGAGCTGCTCTGCCCTCCCTGACCTGCTTTGCTGCCCTCACACTTCCCGGTACAAGCATCTCTGTGGCTGTTTAATGAATCAGGTGTGGGGACTGATCTGAGTAGAGGAAAAAGTCGTTTAATCCAACCCTTCTGGGTTTGAGTCAGCCCAGCTCGGTGTGAATGTCTGAGCAGCAGCTGAGTGCTGCAGGGAAGGCAGAGGGGCCAGGCCTGCTGGCACCAGTGCTGGCCTGTGCATGGGCACTGTGGGTGCACCTGGGGCTGTGCTCAGTCTGGCTGGAGCTGTCCCTGACAGGGAACACCCCACCCCACCCCACTCCACTCCACTCCACTCCCCCTCCTCTCCTGTGGCTGCAGGATGAGCTCTCAGGGTGCTGAGGTGGGAAATGTTTGTCTTTCTCTTTGTTTCCCTTGTTTAAAGGGGTGCAGTGGTCCCATTCACCAGCGATTCCATGGGCAGTAGATCCGGTGTCAGACTGGGATGTGGAGATGTGTGGCTGGGGCTGAGGAGGCTCTGTTGGGTCAGCCTGTGGTCGCTGCCAGTGAAGCACAAATGAAACCACATTTGGCTCTTCAGAACAGTTCCCAGAACCACAGGCCACTGCTTGTCTTGTCTGCACAAACCCTGTTACAGACGGAGGCCTCTTCAAACCAGGGCTGTTGGTTTGTTTAAAGAAATTAATGTAAATAACCCCCCCGTGGATGCAGAGCTTCTCCCTATAGTGTGTTAAATACTTTACACAGAACATCAGTAGAGGCGTAGAATGTGTGTAAGTGTTTTGGGTGTAGTCTCCTCTTATGTATCCCTTCAGGATTCAAATCTCCTTTTGAATTCAGTTTTAATTAACATGAGGACACAATCCAGAAGTTCTGAGGGATTAGTATTGATGCTTACCTATTAAAAATTTAAACAGAAACAGACATATTCCAATACATGTGCTGAACCACATCTCTGCAGCTTGGACTGGGAAACGATGTGTGAGAGCTCATTTAATGCTGCTGCTGAGTCCAAAGCCCCAGGACTCGTCTCTCCTTTTTTTCAGGAGTCTCTGTTTGTGTGGGCGGGCACTGGTGTGATCCAGGTTAGTAGTTTATCATTCCTAACAGTCCACAGAATTACAGGCTCCAGGAGTTTGTTAGTGCAGAATTAAATTGGGTGCAGCTCTGCTGTGCTTTCCTTGACTCTGTTTCATCCCTGCTCTGGGTGGGATGCTGGGGTGACACCTCTGAGCTGGCAGGAAGCCACAGGAGCCTCTCTGCTCTTTGAAACAGCTGAGCTCTGGCTTTTGCTGTGTGGATCAAGTGAGTGTCGCTGTTGGGTAAAGTCCTTTGTTCAGTTGGGTTTTTTGGTTTTGGTTTTCGTCATCTTCCTGTTCCAGGCTCTTTGTGACTTAACATATGTTCTTAGCTGGTTATGGAACAAACATTTAGCATCATTTTTTTCACAGGTTGTCTATGCTGGCACTAGTTTTTGGTGTTTTGTGGTTTGTAGTTGTATTCATTATCCTCTTCCTTTGCCAGCAATAGCTGGGGACCCATGTAGAATAGATGTAGATGTTTTGGAGGAGCCTTTTCTTTTAGACTATTATTTAGTGTATGAGGTATTCCAGCATCCTACTGTGGAAAAAATAACTTTTCTCCTTCCATTTTGCCTCTTCTTCCTGCATTCCCTTGCCCTCTCTGTGCCAGGAAGGTGGCACAAGTGCATCTCAGCCAGTCTGGGCAATCCTTTCCCATTTCCTTTTCCATAGTCCCCTGACCCTTTGGGTGGCTGATCAGCATTTCTGTCGGAGTGCAAGAGCTCTGTGCTGGCTGCAGGAAGCCTCCAGCTCCTGGTGTCCTGCTGGCAGGATACAGGATGGCAGTGTCCCTTCTGCCCTGTGGAGCTGACAGTGCCCGGTGGTTTAGGGGCCTGCAGACAATAAACCCAGCTTCTGTGCTGTTCAGTGTTCCATAGGTTTTTCCCCTTCCCAGTGCAGTGCTGTGTTGCCATGTGCCTGGTGAGGCCTCTTCAGAGGACAGTTAAATAGGCAATCTGGATAATCAGTGTTTGGGGAAATAGTCCTCCAGGCAGAGTCCCAGGAACCGTAGCCATGGGCCAGAACATGTGCCAGGCAGTATCCAGGAATGAGCTGAAACTGTTTCAGATGTATTTACAAGATCCAAGAAATACTTGTGGGGTTTTGCTGCTATTGGTTTGATGAACATCACCTTCAGCTCCTCAGCAGTTAACCAGCCAGCTCCTGAACCAGTGGCAGTTCCTTCCAAGTACTGTGGTAGAGAAAAGTAAATTTTAGAGTTTAAACTTGTAAATGAACTAAGTTTGTGGACTTGAAAAGGGAAATCCTTCTGTGTGTGATGGGGAATTGGGTTTTGGAGGAGAGGTTGAATATCCTTACACAGGTGATGAAAATGAGAGGAATACACGAGCTGCAAGTCTTTGGTTTTCTTTAGGAGTACAAATTCATTCCTACAGTCAGTGTTTCCACCGCTGGCTCTTTCCCTTGGCCCTGGCAGTGCCCTGGCTTGTCAGAGGTGTAGCTGCTGCCCTGCAGTGTTTGCACTCCTCGCTGCAGACCAGCTGGCTGCTCCTGCAGCAGCACCTGGGAGCTGAGCACTGCCTGCTTCTGGGCAGCCAAGGGAAGGTGTGAACACTGGAAATGAAGCAGTGGAGGGAATAGCAGCAGCAGCAATGTGGTAACAGGTGGGAAAGTGAAGTACAAGTCCACTGTGAGCAGGGTGTACAACACCAGTTGTGTTTGATAACAGCCAGACTGTCCTGGGGATATTCCCTGTCCTGTGCTGGGCAGCAAAGAGTGGAGAGAAAGGGGGAGGCTACAGCAGGGATGGGCAAACTGAGGGTGGAGGGAAATCACAGAAATCACAGAACACCTTGAGTTGGAAGGGACCCAAAGGATCATTGAATCCAACCCCTGCACAGACACCCCAACAATCCCACCCTGGGCATCCCTGGCAGCGCTGCCCAAAGGCTCCTGGAGCTCTGGCAGCCTCAGGGCCAGGCCCATTCCCTGGGGAGCCTGGGAAGAAAACCTTTCCCAAACATCTGGGTAGCACATACATTCTTTTTAGTCTTCCGTGATGGTTAATAAGAGAATTGTCTGGTTGAGAGGCAGTAAATGGCAACTTTCCTTGTTTTGCATTTGTTCATTTGGGCAAAATAAAAATGCAAAGCATATTTGGTAAACCTGTAACATCACAATGTGAAACTGTTTCACCTTTCCCAGTAAGTCCCAGGTTTTCTTATGTCTTGTGATACTTTGTGACTTTCAAGGGGCCAATGTCTGGGCTGACACTGAGCTCACGTGGCCACCAAGCAGCCTGTAGGGAATGAGCCCCTTTCCCTCTCCCTGTTTGGTTTTTCCCTTTCTAGCTTGTAAGATGACAATAAGATAACAATAAGGTTAGAAATTGAATGAAGCTGCTGGAAATGAATAGAATAGAAATGAATAGAAGTGAGTCAGGTTGTGGTGAAAACCTAAAGGCAGGTGTAAGCCAGATTTATTCAACAACGTTTCTAAATTTTTTCCTTGACGGAGAATAAAGGAAAATATATGAATAGGAGGATTTTTGAACTTGAACTGAGGAATTAACCAATGAAAATGAAACAAACTATGAACAGAACTAAATTACGAAGTGATCCAATGACTCTTTTCTTCTTTTTTGTTTCCTGTAGGCTGAACTCACGGGCATCAAATGGCGTAGGTACAATTTTGAAGGCCATGGGGACTGTGGGCCCATCATTTCAGCTCCGGCCCAGGATGATCCCATCCTGCTCAGCTTCATCCGCTGCCTGCAGGCCAACCTGCTGTGCGTGTGGCGCCGGGACGTGAAACCCGACTGCAAGGAGCTCTGGATATTCTGGTGGGGGGACGAGCCCAACCTGGTCGATGTCATCCACCGGGAGCTGCACAGTAAGCCACTCTTTGCTTCTCCATGATTTCTGGTTTTTCCAATGAAAAAGCAACTTCATTTAAATCTTTAATACTATATGTGCTACCGTATGTGATTTTGTTGTAGTTTGTGGTTTAAGATCTACAGGAAAACAAAACTGCTGTAAATTTGACTTTTCTTGCCATGAGTGATGAGCAGATGAAATGTGAAGGGAAACCTGAACTCAGGAGACCTGTAGTCAACATCATGACTTGGGTTTTTGTGGAACCTCTGAAAACAGAGTGAATTCTAGTTCAAAGGATGATGATGATAATAATAAAACCTCAGCTCTGGCATAAGGCAGGAGTTGTAAATCACCTCTCCTGTAGAGTCAGGTGATCTCCACAGCTCCCCAGGTAAATCTGTGAGGTCAGGACTTGCTCCTTGGTCGTGCTGCAGGATTTGGGCATAATCCAAGGCGAGTTGTGACAAGTGAGTGGAACAGGAGGCAGGAAGGGGCAGGTAGGTCAAAGGTGACAGTGATAAGTTGGTGACTATAGGCTTTATGCAACTGGGATTGTCCTCAGAGTCTCCAGAATGTGGAGCCTTAACATGATAAAGTTACTTCTCTGTTGTGATCCTGTGGGTTTGACTATATCCACTCTGTATTATTTTCTTTTCAGTGGTGTATTGTTGCTATGAGAACACTTAGTTTGCCTGAACTAAAAGGTGTTTTATTAGGCTGTATGAATTTTACCTCCATTTTTACTTTGTGTCTTGTAAGAAAACAACTGAAGTTCACCAGTTCTGGAATAATAACAGTAGTTAAAAGAAAAAAACCAAGCCAATCATAAGGATCAGGTTCTGGTTTCTTGCAATAATTTTTTATCCTCATGACCTTTAGACCTTCTGGTGACTTGGTGATAAAATTTGTTTCAAGCACACAGAATATTTTATTTATCAAGTGTGCTTGAGTTGTCCCTTATCTCCCACCTGTACCCTGCACTGTTTGGTCCTGGCTTATGGCATATTCATTTCTCTTCATTTGTTGTTCTTTTAAGCACTGTTCCAAACTTCCTGCTCTGATGGCTGCCCGATTGTTTATTTGGCACCAGAGCCTGTGAAATCACAGATATGGAGCTCTGAGTACCTTGGGGTGTGTTCCACACAGGTAGCCCTGTGATCATGTATAATTAAAGAGATGGCTCACAAGTGCTGCACTGAGCCATTCCACTGACATTCATTTTTTATGAGGCACCTGTTTTGAATGAGGGAATGGGTAATATTTCTACTTACCCAGCAAAGCTTTAATAATATATGCATTTCTCTTAGTGAAATATAGTTTATTTAATACTTCAAATGCAGTAGATGGGACTTAAGTGTCTTTTTATTTGAGGGGAGTTGCAGGTGATGCTTCTGTTTCTGTTGTAAATTGATGGAGTTTGTTTATATCTGACATCTTGGTTCCAACGATGTGATGCTGCTTCCAGTGGTGCTGGTATGGAAATCCACTTGAATGTATGGGCCAGGGTGTAACAAGGAGAGGAGCATCTGTGTCACACATTGCTTGCCTGGTTCAAAATTTTCTGGAATCACAGAATTATTTAGTTTGGAAAAGGCTTCCAAGGTCATCGAGTCCAAGCTGTGCCTGATCCCACCTTGTCCCCAGCCCATAGCCCTGAGTGCCACATCCAGGCATACCTTGGGCACCTCCAGGGATGGGCACTCCAAACCTCCCTGGGCAGCCCCTGCAATGTTTAACAAACCTTTCCATGCAGAAATTCCTGCTGCTGTCCAACCTGGCCCAGCCTGAGGCTGTTCCCTCTCCTCCTGTCCCTGTTCCCTGCCAGCAGAGCCTGACCCCCCCCGGCTGTCCCCTCCTGTCAGGGAGTTGTGCAGAGCCACAAGGTCCCCCCTGAGCCTCCTTTTCTCCAGGCTGAGCTCCTTTCCCAGCTCCCTCAGTCTCTCCTGGGGCTCCTCCAGCCCCTTCCCAGCTCCGTTCCCTTCCCTGGACACACTCCAGTCCCTCAGTGTCCCTCCTGAGCAGAAGGACTCAGACCTGGACACAGCCCTTGAGGTGTTCCAGCATCCAGGCTGGAGCTTTCAGAGCAGTAACTTCTAAGTGGAATTAAATCTGAAACTTGTCTGTTGTCACGTGTGTAAATCCTACAAGGATAGATTTCCTTGTTCTATATTAAAAGCACATTGAAACGCTTGTAGTGACTTATCAGATATAGTTCAAAGTGATGTAAATTGTGTAAGTGTTGTACATTTTCCTGCTGATAGGGCTGTCGGGCCCTGTTCAGTACATTTTAGAGTTCAAACATCAGTATTGACAAAATATTGAGCCTCAAATTCTGCCAGAACAAGGCAGTTATGTCCATTGATTCCTTGAGATAGGACAAAGGACACAGTTTGTGTTCATTGCTTCATGCAGCCCCAAGGCAAAAGGAACAAGTTTATTCTGCTTTTTATTGTATAAACAGCAGGCCACAACACTGAAATATTTGATAGTTGAAGTTAGCTTCCTGAAAATATGAAGGGCTTTTCCATGAGGGCATGCAAAGAGAAAATAGGAAAGTTACTGAAGCAGAGTTTTCCTCAGCTCCTAGCTGGGCCAGGATAACATGATGCGTTTTTTTTGGGATAACCTGCTCAGGAAATGAGCTCCTTTGGCTTCAAATGCTGTTCCTACAGGTTGGATTATCACTGTGATTTGGAGTTCCACGAGCAGAGCTTTGTTGTTGTGTTGTAGTCACATGTTCATGAAGGACAGGTTCCAGGAATCTGATGCTGCAAATCCAAGTGGAAGACTAGAGTCTATCCAAAACACTGACATCTTCTGAGACACAGGAACTTTAGGGAATAATGGCTGTTAATAAGATTAGGAATTCTTATTAAGAATGAAGTTTTGGATTTCTCTTTTCCTGCCTAGGGACTTGTGCTTTGAAAGTGAAAGAATTTAGTTATTTTTAAATTGCTAAATTTTGAAGAATTTAATTTTTAAATATTATGTTTTATTAATTCAAGTCTAAATTATAATTATTGATTTTTCTGGATAACAGAGTCACTCCAATAGTGCTGTAAGATATCTACTGCTTTCAATGAACAGATGAAAAGTCTAGACTGAGGGTTTTGCTTTCAGAGGCACTTCAAAAACTTTTGCTCATGAACTCCAAGCGTTCCTTTATCTTTATAACATCCGAGATTTGGTAAACAACAAATCTGCCTTTAATAAAAGAATTCCAAATAGTCATAGGCAAAACAACTTAGTGGTTGTAAACAGGAGGGTACGAGGAGAGTTGTTTATGTAGTAGCTTTCCAAAACTGGGGATAATTAAATGCTGTCACGGGAGATTAAGGAAAAACAATTATTTGCAGAGCAGTTATAGATCAGTGGAGTGACCTACAGTGGAGTGAGCTGGGAACTTCAGAGGTGTCTCTTCCACATTCTCCTACATTTTTTCTTCCTGCCAGCCTTGGCTGTGGTGCTCTGGTTTTTACTGTGGTGGCTTTTAAAACTGGATGAGAGGTTGAAGATCTTTATTCAGTCCTGGGTGGAAAAAGCTAATTGGTGTGGGGTCAGTGAGTGAGGAAAAACCAGAGTGATTCTCTCAGTGTGAAAAAGTTCAGTGTGCTTTAGTTTGTAGAGGTTTTGTTTTCTGAAGGATAAATGCTGTTTAATGATACTGCCTGGAGCTGTTTGGCAGCTGTTCCACCTGTGGTACCTTTTCCCATGGATCCATTTTTTTGTACATCCAACAGAAGAAGTGGAAGGAGAGGAGGGAGTGCCTGACTGTTGGCAGTGTTTTTGACAGGAAAGTTGTGGATTTGCAAGTTGCAGAGCTCCCATTTGCATTTGGTGACCAAATACCATCTGGAGCATCATGGAGAATTTAGACTCAACTCTTGGGTTTTCTCTCTTCTCCACCTCTGCCCAGGACCTTTTGGTTCCACACAGGTTATAGGGAAGGGACATTTGTTCCTCAGTTCCCTTCTTTGCTTCTGCAAAGAGCACTTTGCTTGACATTTTACACAACTCCAGGAGCTGGATTTGATAATCTTGTGGGTCCCTTTCAACTCAGAATATTCTGTGATTGTCTGGCAGTTCTGTGTGTAAATTTGTAATCTCTGTCCTGGATTTATGGATCTATTTGGCATCTGTGGTACAGAATATTGGAATTCTCAGGGATAATGCAGGGATTATGATGTGTACCACTACTGAGAACACAGCTTGGTGACTGTGAGCACAGCCCTGGAGGTGACTCTGGAAAACTGGCGGGATGGGAGACAGGATCTTGAAAATGAATAAATTCTGGATGTTTGATAGGTCTTTAAGTAAAACCTTATCCTTCTATCAGTTTAGTAGTTTGTGTGCCTGAACTCACTGATTCTGGTAGGTGTTTGGGATTTCCATCTGATAAATTGCACTTGATCCATTAATTTCTGGAGCTGCTTCCCCACGAAAAAAGATACTAATTCACTTTCTGCTATGTAGAATATAAGAATTAGGATGGAAACGCTTATGAAGAATAGATTATCTTGAAGGAATTAGGCAAGTCTTTCCTGAAAGATTATTGTACATGATCTTTGCAGCTTGGTAAGTTTAAAAACGTAGCTGAAATTTGAGCTGTGACAGGAAAAACCTGGAGCTTGGCTTGTTCCTGTTTATGAATTCTTGGCATATCAGGCTGGCGCAGCCATAATCCCCTGGTGCTGGTAAAAGTGAGGAGGGAAAAACGCTGCCTGTAGGAAGGGCTGTGTGCAAGGCACCCACACTGACCCACGTGGTTGTGCCCCCAAATTAATTTCTGCCATTGTTTCTCTACCTGGAATTTGCTGATTTTGAACTAGAAGAAAGCAGAACAGGCCTGCTGTTTTTAAGGATCTTTCCAGAGGAGAACAACTTGCCCCAGAACTCCATTTAGGTGGTCTTATTCCTGCCGGGAAGGGTTCTTGATGTTCCCTTATGAACTGCCAGATTTCAAAGTTCCATTTATCAGTCATGTCTTCTAAATAAAGTCAATGTTTAACCTATAAGTGTTTAGTAGTTGGTGTTGGTCAGCATTTATTAGGGATTAAAAGAAAAATAATGTAAAAAATGATATTTTTTGCTTCCAGTAATGTAAAAGAGAATAAAGAAGTGAAAAATCTACTTTCAATTTCAGTTTGAGTCTATTTAAGGTTCTTTCAGGGTGCTGTTGTATTTCTGCAGTGGTGAGGAGCTGGGAGCTCTGTCAGGAATTAGATAGTGTGTTCTAAGCTCTGGTAGTGAGATAGGCTCATTACTGAATGAGAATGTGTTCCTGTCTGCTCAAACATCTTTTAAGTGTGTGAAGCAATGCATGAAATGAAGACTGAGCCCCCTTGCCATGAAATGGGTGTTCAAATGAGAGTGCTCCTCAATCTTTTCACTCTATTGTGAGGTTATGGGAAGGGAAGGAGTTGCTGCTGGAATTGCATTACAGTGGCTGGGAGACTTCCTTGGCTTTACCCAAAGGTTATTCCTGGGATCCCTGGGCTTTGGTGGAAGCATGGGATGTGCATTCCAACAATGTTATGCACTCTGAGTGACTCCATGAAGCCCAGAACCCTTGGCATGCCCAGTGGCACTGGGAGCGAGAGCAGCAGGGCACAGAAAAGCAGCTCGTGAGCAAGGAGTAAAGGAGCTGAAATGCAAGGCTTGTGGAAGGCTTTCCATTTAAAAAGCAGCAATGAACATCAAGCAGCTGAGTACCACTTATTAATAATTTGAAGTGAAATCTGAAAATGGTTAATTGCCGGTTCTTGAGTGCAGAGTGGAATTACCAAGTAGGTTCCTATGACAGAAGACTTTATTGGAATATTAAGTTACTGAAAACTCTGTTTCTGGCTTGATTATTTTCAATAAGATAAATCATTTGCATTTTCTTAATTGCCTAGCATAGATTATTCCCAAAGACATGAAAACAAAGTTCAACTTTTCCATTCCTTTGACAAGAAGATGGGATTGAAAAGTGAATTCCTACTTTCTCAGCTCGCGGAATTGTTCCGTGACCCTTATATCTGACACTGGTAATTGGTGTCCAGTGATTGCCAGTTGAAGTTCAGCTCAGACAAAATAAACTTTTTCTTTTAAGGAGGCATATTAAATGAGGTTATTATGCCATCATTTGGGATTAAGGAATTGCTTCATGGGAAAATGCCAACTCCTTTTATACACATGAAGTTGACAAGAGCCTTATTGTGTCTGGGAGAGATGTCTTCATTTTGTTTTGTTTTCTTTTAAAAATAAATGTTCTTCCCACCACTTTAACTCTTTTTACTTGGAAGTTGCTTTATGGGAGTCGTTAAAAAAAAACCTGAGTGTCCTGTTTGGAATTCTGATTGCACTTACCTTTGCCTTAACTCCTCTCTCCTTCACTGATTTTGTCTCCACATGGACAGAGAATCTCAGTGTTCAGAGCAGGATCCAATGAGTACGTGTGGCATTTGTGAATTCATTACCAATTCCAGTCAAGAAATGGACTTTACTGTTCTTGTGGGTCCCTCCCAGCTCAGGATATTCCATGGATCATTCTCATATTGTGCATTTTCCCTCTTTATAGAGCTGGAAATATCTAAGGCTAAAAAGTTATTAAAAAATCGGAAATCTACCAAAGGGCCTTGTGTAAAAAGGCCTAATGCTTTCTATTATATTATTTTATTTGTATCACTCAAGAACTAGCATCTTGATTTTGTTTGTGTCTGGGAATTTGAAGCTTTTCCTGCTGATTGCAATGAATTACCTTGTGAAAACAGTTTGAAGGAAAGACCCTGATGGAAGGCAAAGCCAAGAAATTCTCTACGGAATCCACATGCTTCCTCATCATCTTTCTGCTTTCCAAATATAAGCTTGGCTCAACTGAAATGGTTGAAATTTTGCATAATTGGCCTTTAGGTTTTATTGGGCACACGATAGTTGTTGTTTTTCTCTGGTGCTTTTGTGGGACAAGGAGTTGGAACTCCCAAGGCAGCTTTAACAGCTTCTGCAGGGCCATTTAATGCTCCTTTGGCAGGACTGTGTCAGCAAGGGCAGGCTTGCAGTAAATCCACAATATTTAAGGTAGGATGGAATTGGAACCTCCTGGAAATCCAAAGCAAGGTTCCAGTAGCAGGGAATCCCTCCCAACACCAGCAGAGTGAGGTGTTACTTATGAATCCAGGAGAAGTATTCTGTAAAATGGGCTTGGAATTAACTCGAGTGCTGAGAACAAACTTGAGTCCAACTTTTGAATGTAAATAAAATTGATGTGTTACCACAGGCAATTCGGTGAACCACGTAATTAGGTTTTTTTCCATGAAGAACGAGACATTATGCTGCAGCTGCAGCAAAGCAGTATGTAAAGGATTTATATTCTAGTTATATGAAAATTAAACAATCATTAAAAGACTGTATTTTTAAAAGCGCTGCTTGGGGGGGGAAATGAAAAAAATCCAATCAGTAGAATTTATTTTTCAGCGATGTATTGGGCAATATCAGCCACAGCAGCTGATGTTTTTTCCTCTAGGGAATCTCTTTTTCCAGTGAAATGAACTCAGTTAACTGTGTGAAGTAAATCTAAGTTAGCTTGAAGTGAAATCTGCATTAATAGGGCTCATTACTGATGTTTGTATTTTCATGTATTGAGTAATTCTAGGAACACAGGGTAAGCTCTACTGGAAAATTTAGACTTTAAAAATAGATGAAATGCCACCTTCAGAAGAAAATGATTAAAAAATTGCATACAATTGCATTTTGGTAATGTCATTTTTAGAATAATTAATGACCTTTAAGTGACAATCACGGTGCTGGATTGCAAACAGAAAACACTGAAACACAGCTCTGCTGATGTTAACACATCATTCCTCTTCAGAGAGAGATGGTTTTCATTACATAAAAGTTACTTTCTTTGTTATAAAGTTCCTATTAAAGGTCATAAATCTTACTGCAGAATTCTTATACCCCAAGCCTGAGACCAGTCTCATTTTAAGTGGGCTTCATTATACACCTGCACTTACTTATCCTGGGATTTGACTGGAATCTGTAGGACAAGTACCTTGGATGCCTGGCACCGTGTCCATGTGGCAATTCCCAGATGTGATCCATGGCTCAGGGTGTTGGTGATCAGCCAGGAAAACCTGGGGGAGGCAGCTTTGGAAATGTGAAATCTGTTCCTGATGTTCCTTGGAACCTCAGGGCCCTGAAGCTGGAATATGGCTTTTCCAAAGAAGCAAACAAAACCATATTCCTGCATGGAATGGAAGGGAGGAGCAAGTGGAAAAAACTGAGCTGCAGTACCTGGGATAGGTTAAGAATGAGGATGGATTCTTATCTTTGCTCTTTGCCCATGGGAAATGGGGGTTTCAAAAAGAAAAGGCTGGAGTTGTGCTGTTGATTAAATATTAGTCTTGGTTAAAAACCCCCCAAACCAAGCATCCACGTGTGGCAGTCACTCATATAATGATAGAACGTTGAGTGGAACAGTGTAAAATTGATTTTCCAAGGCTGAAGTGCTCAGCAGTTAGAAGGGAAGGTACAAGGCAGAGGAAAGGCACGCTGCAGGATGGGCACAGCTGAAATGCTTTTGCCTCCTTCTGTAAACCCCACTAAAAGTTCCCTTGGAGCTGAGCAGAGTGAGCAGGAGCTGCAGCCCAGGGCTGGGGGCTCAGCCTGGCCCTGAGCAGGAGAGGCTGCAGTGCTGCTCTGGTCCCACGTGTGCCCTGCAGCTGTCCCTGTGCTCCCTCAGGTGCAGTTTCAGTTTCTGTTCCAGTGCTGGGAGCTCCCTGAGCTGCCTCTGCCTCTTCCCAGCCCCAACTCTGCCTTGGCACGAGCCCAGTGCTGGGCTGGGCCCTGGCACAGCTCTGGTGTTCCCTGCCTGTCCCGAGAGCCGTTCCTGCTCAGCCTTCACTGCCCTGATCCCTCTGCTCCTCCTGGGCAGTGTGTGCCACCCTGCACAACATCATGGGTCATTTATTGCTTTGGAGCAGTCAGGGAGCCAGAGGGCTCAAACTGAAATGCTTCAAATTTCTGTAAGAAAGTGATGGGTGGATTGTACAAATCACCAGGCAAAAGCAGCACCTCAGATTCCTGGAGAAACTGAAGTGTGAATTTCCCATATTAAAGTGCTTATATTGATAAACTTGGTCTTGGAAGGAAGAAGAGAAGGTGGCAGATGTGGCAGTTTCTAAGCATGAAATAAATATCAGATTTTCAATAAAACATTTCCACATTCTGGTTGTTTCATGACCTTGTGGATGCTTCTGAAACGCAAGTAATAGAACACCTTTCCCACCAAGGGAAACTTCCAGTCACAGGTGATGAAAGGATCGTTGTATGGGATTTTTTTTTACTGGAATGGCTTTAAGAATTTCATATTTATTCTTTAAAGCTTGCTGAAGAGAGGGGAAGTATGGACAGTGTTATTGTGTCCACAGGAGAATGGCAGGGCCTGGACTCTGATGGGTTTATGGTTCTGGGGGGCTGGAAGGAAAATCTCTTGGCCCATTTGGAGTTTGATAAAATTGATTCTATGCAATACTTCATTACATATATCAACAAAATTCCCTGGAACTTGTTCTCTCAGGCAGGTGAGGGGGAAGTGTGTGGGGTTTGTCTCCTCTGTCATTTTTTTTTGTCTCTCCTGTATGAGGAGGATGGGATTTCTGATATCATGCTAAGGAGCAGTGTGACTGTGAAGCAAGTTTGGCTTCTGTATTTGCATGATGTCCTCTGCTCTGATCAAGGGATGGAGGTGATGCTGGGCTGTGCTGGGATAGAACAGGAAGGGCTTAACTGACAATCCTGCCCTTTCCAGAGATATTCCCAAGAAATCTGCCACTTTAAATGGCTCCTGGTCAAGAGGAATCTGTGTTCCTGACAAAAGCTTTTTTAATGTGTAATTGGCTTATTGAAAGGTAACATTTCATTTTTATTTTGCACTAACATTATGGTTTGAATACCTTACAAGTAACTTAAGGATTCTCTCACCATTCCTAATAGCCCTGAGCTGGGAGTCTAATTTGGATTTTCTATACAAAGCAAAGTAAGATTTCCATTGCTGCACCATACTAAAATAAATTAAACACTTTACTAAAGCTGGGGTGTCCTGAAGTGGTGTCACCATCGTTGCTGCTCCTTCTCTGCTGGTGTTGGTGCTTCCAGCTTCAGTAAGGCCCTCTGGTCCTCTGGACAAACCCATGGAATTGATACTCAGAAGGGTTTTGCAGTCCACGTGGAGGAGTTCCCACTCATTTATTCCCATTCTTTGGGAAATAGTGTGTTCAGGAGCTAATAAGCAGGTGAGGCAAAGCTGAGAGTAACAAACAGCAGCGTGTTTGAGAGATCTCCCCCGAGAGCCTTTGGGCCTGGAGGAGCTGTCCTTGGAAGTGGAAAACTTCCAGACAGATATGCCCTGTCCCAGCTGCATGTGGAATTATGGCTCAGTCCCTCTCTGCCTTTTTCCTAAACTAAACCAGACTGGAGGAAGCATTATTTTATTACTATTTCTTTTGCTGTAAACCACAGTTAAGGCCTGGAAAGTGTGAAGAAAAATGTTTTGCCTGCAAGACTGTTCCTGCTTAGTCTCAAAAGAAATGCACTCTGGTACTGAAATTGCTAATCCCTCCCTTTTTGGGATAGGGGTTCCTGCCTGGCCTTGTCCTGGGAGGTTCTCAGTGAGCCCACAGAGGGTAATTGGTGAGCAAACATTACACTCAGCACTGTTTGCTTCTCCTGCCCCAGACAGCTGCTGTAGGATGGCTGAGCCTGGGGCCGAGGCACTGCTCACATTCAAGGGCTCAGATTATCATGTGGGAACAGCAGAGACAAAAGATCCTGGTGCTCAGAGGTACACTAAATATATATTTGTATTTTTAAAAAAATCGTTCCTGTCTTAAGAAGTGACTTTTGAGTTTAATGTGAATTCACATGAGTTCAGTTTTCAGTTCTTCAATGAGTTTTTGCAATTATTTCACACATTTATTTATTTATTCCTGAGTAGTAAACACGCCAGCAAACCTGTGTTATAAATCCCCACAGGAAATGTTAATTTGCTTTATTTTCCCTCTTCAGGTACTGACTACAGTTTACATTTTGTCATTAATGCACTGAACAGGAGTTTCTGTAAGCTTCTGAAACTCAGAATGTTAAAACTGAGATTTGACATTAACATTTTAACCCCAAATTGCCACTTGCTGCCTGCTTGTGTTCCCGAAATATTGGAAGAAGCAACTCATTTTTTTTAGTAGTTTCTTGTGAATTTACTTGCTTTGTTTAGTTGACATGTAATAATTTCACTGAAAAAGTGGAGACCTTGGATTAGTGGTGCACTGGGAAATCTGGAAGCTATTCATTGTCCAAGATGCCGTTTCCTGGAGCTGGCTGGAATTGCAGCATATCAGAGCTGTGGTGCTGATGTAGCCAAAATAAGAGGAGCTGTGGAAGGAGCTGCCCACGGAGAAGGCTCCAGGATTCATTTCTGTGTGAGTTCAGAATCTTCCAGTGCTCAAACTGCTGAGCTTGGGAGTTCTGTCCTGTCATTTGTCTTTGTTTTAATGGGATTAAGTAATTATGTGTGCATTTTCTTTCAACTAACCAGCCTGATAAAAGCAGGCACAACCGGAGAGCCTATAAATTGTCAGCTCTTGTGTTCCAGCAGAAGTGCTTTGATGGCTCTGTGGGTTTTACGTCTTGGTGCATATATTTAGCTGCCCTGCTGAGGTAAGACCAGAGAGTAGTTTATGTAACTGATGGCCTGAGGGTCTCCCCTTGGGAATGTGCCTGGGGGAAGTGGATCTCAGGCACAGGGCAGTTTTAAGGGAGCAACCCCTGGCACTTCCAAGCAGAAATAGAAGCTTCTTCTCCCAAACACCGAAATAACTTCATGGGAACTAAGCATGTCTGGTGTTGATACTTTGGCTGTATCAGTTGTAGGTTCAAATGCAAATTTTGCTGCTGCTTTGCAAACCCTCTGCTTGTGTCCTGCAGCTGTTAAGGCTCACTAGTTTTTTGTAAGTTTACATCCATCTGATTTTTCAAGTAGGAACTGCTCACCGTGTATCATGGCATCTGCAACCCTTTGTGTTTAATGAATGCATCAGGTGTTCACTATGTGATATCATCAACCCACTTAATTCTTTTTAGAACTTCATTCTTTCTGCATGGCGTGTTTATGCATTCAATTTTATCTTTACTATTAATTCAAATTAAGTCTTGGTTCGAGAGTTTATGTAATCACTTTAATGAAGTGGCTGTGCCTGCTCACTGCTTCTTGTTTATTTTAAATATTGGTCTGGGGAAGTAGAGGTTTTAATGTATTCACAATTATAACCAGCAGTAACTGTGCAATAGTCCTCTATTAATTCAGTTTTAAGAGCTCTGCATATAAGATGACTTTTACACTATTGTGCTGTCTCATAATTTCATGGGAGAACAGGCTGCTGTTAATTTGTTTTCCTGTTAGTCCATATGTGTCAAGGGCAAAATTTGTCATTCTCTTCTGGCTCGAAGTTGTGTTGTCGGCAGATCCACTTCTTTTCTGGAGTTTCCCTTTTATACTTAACAATGCAGTTTCTGAATTTTTGGGCTTGTGGCCACTTAATCCCAGGTAGCCATTTAAATGAACTTGGTAGGATGAGGAATGAATTACTGCATCCTAAAAAGTGATTTCTCTTGTCACCTGTACAGTTTGTCAGAGGCTTTCTGTGGTTACTTTGCACATGTTAAGTGGTCTTGGTTTAAGAACAGTAACTTGTGTTGCAAATGCACAACTTCCCAATGCCTGTGGGGGCAATGATCCGTCCAGGCCCCCTTGTGTGCCTGTCCCACATGTGGAATTGTTGTTGTCCTGCACTTTCCTCTTGGTTTCCTCGTGCAGTGGACAGGTTCTGTGGGAATGCTGAACTCTCAGATGGTTACACTCTCCCTCCCCTGGCTGGCTGCAGTGGTTTCCAAACCACACTGGTGGCTGCCCTTGCTTTAGGATCTGGAGCTGTGGATCTGACTGGAACCAGGAACAGGGAGCTGCCTCAGCCAAAGCTTTTGTGTTCAGCATTTCCCCCCCTTGGCCACCTGAGCTGTGAAGTTACCTGGGCTGTGTGTCCAGGATGTGGGGTGGAAGAGGAGGAGGGAGTCCTGCTCCAGGATTGCTTCTAAGTGCTGTGCTGAACACACAGGGAATGCAAATGGAGAATGTCAGGGAAGGTTGGGCATTGCTCCACCTTGTCTCTGTGTTCTGGGAGCTGGGGAAATGGGGAAAGGAGAGAGAGCTGGTGTGGAAATGTTTAAAACCAGCAGATACCCATTTTCCCCTCTCGTTGCTCCCACTACTCCCAGCTAAGTCTTCCTGCTAATCCTCACGTGATTAAGAATGCTGGATGGTGACACAAAGAACTCTACAAAGTAATGCTTAAGGATATCCCACTGTGTGCATTTGATGCCACATCTGGGATGAGATTATAAATAAATAAGTGAAAAGGAAAAAGAACAAAAGAAAACACAACCCTGAAATCCCACGAACTGTAACTTTTTAAAGCCTTTGAATATACAGTGTTTGAGGAAAATGGAAGAAGCTAAGATATTTTGTACAAATATATTAGCCAAGAATACAGAGTGCATTTGGAGTACAAAGACTCCCAGAGTTTTATTGGCTGTGGTTGTTGTCAATGTTAACAAAACACACAGTCAGCATGGCCCTAGTCTGTCACTGTGACATGCTGAGCATTTGCAGATGTAAATCCCCATCATATGTCAGAAATTCACATTTTGCAGCCAAATAAAAACACACAAACTTGGGATTCACAGAACTTTCTGCCATGTACCCTAACTCTGGCTGTGGCTTCTGTTCAGTGTTGCAGCTGCCCAGCGGATAAAGGGAGTTTTCAAAACCATATGTGCTGTGAAAATGGGGCTGTTTATGTAATGATAGTTTATTTAATGGGAGCTTTGCAAAGAATTGACTGTGCTGCGCAGTGTCCAAGAGGGTGAGACACAAAGGAAGTGGCAGGCACAGCCATCCTAACCTGAAATCACATTATCAGATTTTTGTGGAAACGGATTCAGTTTTTCAGAGGTCAGTATTTCATTGCTGCCAAAAGAACCTGTTTTGTACATACCAGAAGTGGCAGAGTGATGAGAATTGGTGATTGCCTAGCATTTATTGCTCCTCAGCAGCAGTGAGATAACTGGGTTTGTCACTCAGCTGCAGTGGGTGCACTGTGTGGGTGCCTTTTCCCCTCAGGACACACCGTTTGCTGTGAGAACAGGTATTTGTGTCCCATGGTGGTTCGGGTGTGCGAGGGGTGTGTGACACCCTGACCTTGGTGTGCAAGCACAGAAACGTGCCTGGGCTGAGCTCCTCCTCTGCAGGCTCAGGGGCAGCAGCCAAATGGCTGCAAATGCCCCCTAAATGCTCAGAGTCCCCATGTTTCAGCACAGCTTTGAGGTCTGAGGAGATGCAGCCACTGGAGGTGTGTAGGTTTTGATGTGGATGCACATTTCCTTCGTGATTCCATGGATTTTCCACTCTGAGCAGCAGTGGTTGTGTGAGGGGGTGCCTGTGCTCCCTGCCCATCCGTTAAGCTGGAACATCAACCTCCCTTCTCTCTCCGAGTTAATAAATATTTTAACATTTCATCCATATTTATTAAATAAAAACTGGCCACCGCTACAGAATCAAAATGTAAAGGGGCTTTTTTGGCTGTTATCTGGAATAGAGTTGGGAAAAGATAAGAAGCCTGTAGTGCCTCTTGGATTCCTCTCTCATTTAGCCTTGTAGGAAACGTGGTAGTGCTTGGCTTTGTGTTGTTCTGGTTTAAAACTAAACCACCGGATTCTGTGATTTACATAGCTGAAATTATTTTGCTATTATTCTATTTACATTAGTATTGCCTTGTGTATTTGTTAGGCAAATGAATTCCTTGTTAAATGGCTGGGAAGAGGATTTCGAAACACTGTGATTAATTCCTTTCTTTTGGAAGAAATAGTTAACAAATAGGAAAATGCTGGTGGAGAGCTGAGTTTCTGGCAAGCCTCGCCGGTACAGAGTGTACTGAGCTGGAAATGTTGCCGAGTTAGCACAAACTGTCTGATATAAAAAGCACGTTTTTGTTATAAACACTGCCTGCTCAACAGAGTTGTTGGTCTTACAGAACAGCTTTAAACAGGGACTGTTGCTTTTGAGTAATATTAAATATTTGTCTTCTGGTGAATGTTTTCTTAGGAAAAATCACTGTAGATAGCAAACAAACCAATTCTTTTATTATACAGTATAAGTGCATTTGAACTTCCTTGTTTTTATCTTGACTGTTTCACTTGAATTTATATGTTCTTATGTGTTTTTCACTTGAAAAAGTTTTGGGTTATTTTTCTTTAAAAAAAAGTATTTGTACAGGTGTCTTCAGATTTCAAAATAGGCTTTGTTCTTTCTGAGCTTTGTCTTGTTGTTTTTCTGGCTTTGTACTGACACTTTGTGGCTGTTTCTGTGGTGTTTCAAGTGACAGGAGTCACAACAGTAATGGAAAATAGCAACTTAAATAAACATTTTCAGGAAGTATAAAGCAGGGTGAGTGTGGAAACCTTCCTGAGCTCAAACCCTGCACGAATGTTCTCTACAGCTCTGCCCTGGGAGGAGATGTACAGGATGGAGATATGAGGCTTTTAGATTTATTTTCTGTGGCTTTTTTTCAATATTAAATGCTGTGAACAAGATGTCTCTAGACACTGTATTTTGTGAACAATCTGGTGGGTATTAACTTATAATCAGCATCAAATTTTCTTTTTACTGTACAGGGTGATCAGTGTATTCTCAGTTCTAGGCTGTGTCTCCATTCCTTACTTGATCCTGCAGTGTATAAATTCCTTTATTCCAGCTGTCTCTGTGTACACAGTTGAGGAGGTGATGCCATCTCTATTTTTTTCCTTTCTGTGTGGTATTACATACTAAGATGGAAAAAAGATCATTTTGGAGGCGAGTTCCATTGTTTAAGTTACGATAACTGGTTTATAGGCAGGGATGATAATTTCGGTACTCTCTGTGTGAAGATTTGTGGCTGTGGTGGAAGAGGAGCACAGCATGTTAATTTGACTTCTTTATCTCTTTAAAATCCTTCCCAATATCCCATCCATCCCTGCTCTCTGGCAGTGGGAAACCATTCCCTGTGTCCTGGCACTCCAGGCCCTTGTTTCATTTAGGTCATCTCTGAGTGTCCATTTGGAAGAAACTTTTTGGAGGGTGAAAAGTGTAGGGGGGAAGCTTTGTGTTTAGATGATAACTGAGCAACGTGTTTATCCTCTCCTTAACGACAATACAAATCTAATTACTTAATGCTTAACCAACAAATCAAAGCAAACCTTAATCCAGGCCTTTTCTTTTGTGCAAATTAAGTGGGCATGTCATTATTTAAATATCCAACAAGATTCTGGAAAATTTGATTAAACCTGCTAAGAAAACCTCGTGAAATGCAGGAGAGGTGAAGGAAGAATTACACTGCAATTGAGCATAAATAATTATTTTTATCAAATAGCAGTGCTCAGTAATGGTGGGTGTGATTATGTTTCTTTTCTTCTTTGCTTGTTTTCTTGAGGTTTGTGTTTTTTCTTCTGTAAGTGTCAAACTCCTGCTGTCTGTTCTGGGAATTCTGTTCTGGGGAGATGCTGTGCAGTCAAATACTTTTTGAGTAAGGAAAAAAGGAACTTGTTTTTAGCAGATAATCCCCGCAGATATCAAGGGAAGAAAATATCAAAAGGAAACTTATTAGAGGTCAACCAATTTTGTTTGGAAATGCAAGATTTGGAAATTAAAGGCCAGTCTGAAAGGAAGTTGGAAAATTGTTGTTGTCTCTGTAAAACATGGCCTTTTTCACTTTAAATGGTGCATTTTGAAAGCCCCTGACTGTTTGTCCTTGCACACTCACCCTGTGTGGATTCCTGTGCCTTGCCACTGGGTAAATGATTAGCAATGGGAAAATGTAACACAAGAAATACTTTGGAATGTTAATTGTAAATCTAATTATTTCCTTCTAAAATGAACCTGAAGCAAATTTCTGCTAACTGTTATTAGGAGGAAAGAGAGGTGGGAGTATAAAGTAGCTGAAACTTGGGGTAGTTGAAAAGGGATCTGGTGATTTGGGCAGAAAGGAGACTTTCCACTGGCATTTCTAACACATTTTGGAGGATAATTGAAACAGGGATTTTGTTTCAGAACACTCCATAGCTTTATTTTAAACGTGTTTCATGGAGTCTCACAATCATTTAGGTTGGAAAAGACTTTTAAGATCATTGCAGCTTACAATGGAGCAGCTCATGAGATCAGGTTGTGAAGCTGATGCTTTTCTCCTCAGAAGCAGTTTTAATTAAAACATTTGAACTTTAGATCAAAAAATCTATTGGGAAAACTGAAGGAAATGCAGTTTTGGCTTCCTGAGTTTGTGAGGGGATGTGTGGGCAGCAGCAGCTCTCGTGTCAGTCAGGGCTCATTTCGGATGTGAGTACAGGTGGGTCAGAACTCATCCTCTTCAAACCCTACCCACAGAAAGCTCCCAATCCCAGCAGCAAGCATCCTTCTCCCCACAACAGCTTGCACTTGGGTTGAAGTTTTCAGCTCCTCTCTTTTTTAATTTAATTTTTGAATTTAAGTATCTTCCAATTTAATGGCCAGTGCAATATAATTTCAGCACTAACCATGCGTGAGTGCAGAAAACGACTCCCAAAAGAACTCAGGGAAACTCTAAAGTTAGTGACAAAACTGAAAAATGAAAATTTCAAGCAATGTTTTTACTACAAATACTCTTGTTTTGCTACTAATAATTAAGAGTCTCATTTGCTGTTTTCTAAAATAGATGAGAAATGACGCAAGTAAGAGCTTTGCAAAGCAGAGGTTCTGCCAAAGCATAAACAGTTGTGTATTTGTATCCCTGTGTGTCTGCAAAACCAGGAAGTCAGGATTATCTCTCCTGTTTAAAGTGGGACATAAAACTTAGCCTGAATTCTTAGTGAATATCTGGAGCTCTGTGTGTCTTGAAGGTGGATGCCAGAAGCGCTGATGATCATGGAGAGGAATAAAGATGTTCTAAATTGGCTTAGAAATGACTCCTTCCCACCCCCTTTCAGCATTTGATACAAAAAAAGAATCTGATAGATCTCTTTGCTCATTCTGCCCCAGCAAACCACAAGAAGAGAAGCTGTTTTTAACTAGATGACATATTTGGTAGTTGCCTTGCCAAAAAAACTTTTTCCTTTCAAACTGGAAATAGTTTTTTGTTCGGAAATAATGATCTTTTTATCTGCCTTGCTTTTTTTTCTCTGAAGCTGGTCCCTTCTTCGTAGAAGTTTATTTTTGTAAGGCTTTTCCAGATTTAGGAACTGCATTTGATGACTCATAGGATTTTTTTCCCTTTGCTTTCTGCCAGGTAGGAGCAGCTGTGTACTTGGTAATTAGCTTGCTCTGCCTTTGCTTAACCACTGTGCTCTCACTGTGTTCTGGCTGAGGGGGGAAAACGCTGCATTTTTCTCCTGTTTGTTTTCTGTGTTCAGTCTACAAAAGCCAGTTTTACCAAGCCCTTGAAACAGCCAGAATATTTAAATAGAGCATCGAAGTAAAAGGAGGGCTGTAGAACTGCTGTAAATAATCCTTTTTTTCCCCCCTCTGTGTTCACTTTCTCTGAACACGGTAATTCTGGACAGTATTGTAAGAGCACAGAGGCAACAAAAAGCAGATGGTTACTATAGTTTCAGTGAATGAAGCCAGTTTTACTTGGCTGAAGGTATTTTCTAATTTCTGTCCTCTTGCCTGACATTCATGAAAGGCCTTTCTGAATGCATTGAAGTCCCGACTGTTTTCATATAACATTTGATCTCTTTTACCTATAAAAAGCTCAGGGACTATCTCTGATGTTTTTAAGTACATCCTTATGCCCAGGGTTTATTGCCACTGTGGTTGACTCAGGGCTGTGGAGGAGCACAAGCACTTTCCTTATGCTTTGTCCAGAGCAGCTGTGGCTGCCCCTGGGTCCCTGGCAGTGCCCAATGCCAGGCTGGACAGGGCTGGGAGCACCCTGGGACAGTGGGAGGTGTCCCTGCCCAGGGCTGGGGTGGCACTGGGTGGGCTTTAAAGTTCCCCCAGCCCAGTCAATGATTCTGTAATTCAGTGACAAACACCACCTGTAGCTGTGGGCAGAGTTGGATTCACTGGAACTGCAGGAAACAAAGCAGCAGCCACAGCTTCCTGGTGCCCAGCTGGGGCTGTGCTAGGGGAAATTAATTGGAATTGCGGAGGAAGTGATTAGATGAAGTTTCCAGAAAGCTGCAGTATGTCTGTGGTCATCTAGGGGATGATGGTGAGGATGAACCTGTGTTACAGTTAGACACTTGAAGATGTGAAAGTGGCTCAGTTTGCTGTTACTTGATTAAGTGAGCATCTGTTGAAGCCTTGTGATTTTAAAGCTGATTTTACAGTGCTTAAATCTGAATTTTTTCTGCAAATGGCATAAAGCAAACATGTCTCCTTGTCCATATGTGGCTTCTTCTGTTGTGAGATCTTAATGCCTTTTGTGTAAAACTTGCTGTGTCCTGCCCTAATGCCCTGTCTGTGACAGCTGATTTGGTAGCTGTGAATAGCTGTGGTCCCAAATGGAATTCTTGTCACTTCAGGGGTTCAGGAGGAAGATGATGCAGCAACAGCCTCCCCTCCACCAGGATGAAGGACCTGCACAAACTTCTGCCAAACAGAAATTGCAAAAGATGGTCTTTGCAGTATCTGCAACATTTTCTTTGGCTTAATGTTTAATACTGAAGCCTGAAAAGGGTGGAAGAGTTTTTGCATCCCCAGGTGGGTCTGTGCACTCTGTCACTGCCAGAGGACCTGGGCAGGTGGGAGTTCCTGTTCCTGCTGCTGTGGAGTTTGACAGAAATGATCTATTTTAGTGTGTGCACACAAGTGCAGGTACCAGTGTTAGAGGAGAGGGCTAAAAATTGCAGCTTAAATCTTTGATTTAAATTCCATAGTAGTCTCATGAAACTTGCATGACTTTCTGAGAGCAAAACTGCAAAATGCTCGAAAAACGAAGTCCAAGACAAGTTTTGTGGTTCAGTTTTGTTAAATTCTACTTTCTACACTCCCCGTGCCTTGGTCTGAACCTCCCGTCAGGAGTTTGGCATCAGGGAAGACAAAGGTGCCATTTTACAAGGTCTCTGACTCTCAGGAGATGTGGCCAATGGGCCTTTGGGGGTTGTTGTGTTTGTTTTCCTTTTTCTCTTCCCAAAAAGAAAAGGAATCTCTTCTTATCTCCCGGCTGCCTGATGGCAGGAATTTACTGCAGACCTCTGACCCCTGCCCTGCTGGCCCAGGCACAACCTGGAGTAACACTTTAAACCCTGAGTAGCTCTGGAGCAGTTGGCAGATTCTCGTGGAAGAGGATTTTTTTGCAGAAGCTGTGCCCAGAAATATTTTTCAGCTTTTAAAAAAGCATTCATTTATAAATTCAGGTGTTTTAATTGGAATTGCTGTTAACTATGGCATCACTGCAGTGGTTCCTCTCTGGAATTTCTGAGGTTTTTTGCTCATGGTTTGAGTTCTTAAGTTTGGGGAAGCAGAAACCCTTTGGCTGATATTTTTTAATTACTTTGGTAGCTGAAGAGTGTTTGTATGTATCCACACAAATATATATACTTAATATATACAGGAAAAGCAGCATTTGGCTGGAGTACTAAGCATCTGTTGTGCTTCAAATTCAATTAGCAACTCAACATCTTCATAAAAATACCCAGGACTGTTCACAGTTAATGAGTATTTAATTCTGTTAAGGTGCATGCTTGGGGTGTGTGTGGGCACGTGAATCCAGAACATACTTGAATTTTGCTAATTGTACTCTACTCATACTGTATTAAAACCCAGAGATTTTAGGGTTGCTCTGTACTGTGCACCGTGACTTTGGCATTTCTGAGGTGTTCATTTTGGCAGTCGTGCTGTTTTTTGATCATTTTTTCAGTATTTGAATTGGCACATAGAACCGAGAGAAGTAAACAATCCCAACTATTTTAAACTACAGTTATGATTTGTTTTTTAAGATTGGATGAAAATCAGCTTAAACCTCCTTTGTGCCAACACTGGAATAGCAAGTAAGAAAAGAATTACCATTTAAAAAACTGTGACTGTGGAGAATCTGCAAGTGAATTGTTTTGATTAATTGGTGCCACCTTGAGCTGATGGGACTTTATATTAAAATTTATTCCTTACTTTAGGGAACAGATTTTTCCTTGATAGGTGTTATTGTGACTGTAATAGTGCTTTTGCTTTAGAAAATTGTCAGTTTTGTTGTCTTTCATGCTCTCTGTAAAATGCCAGCATAACTTGGCGTTAATCCACCTGGATTTTTTCTTATTTTCTTGCTCTGTAAGAATAAAGACAGGGCAACTGGAATGGTGATAAACACAGGAGGTGATGTGAGTTGGGATCAGGGAGCTGGAGGAGGACAGGCAGAGCCCAAGGGGTTGGTGCCTCCTCAGGGAGTTCAGTGGTGATAAAAAGTTTGGAGGAGTGGCCAATCCCCCGAGGGCTCTGCAGCCCTTCAGAGGGACCTGGGCAGGTGGGAGAGATGGGCAGAGATTACCTTTGGAAACCCTGCAAAGGCAAACACACATCCTGCACCTGGGGAGCCACAACTCCAGGCAGCAGCACAGGCTGTGGGAATGAGCTCTGTGGAGAAGGGCTGGGGTGCTGGGGCAGGAGTGGATGTGAGTCCATGGGCTGGGATGTCAGAAATCAGGAGTCCTGCCTGGGGCTGAAGGCTTGGGAGAGCTGCAAAGACAGCCAGAGCAGTTGCAGCTATAAAAGCCAACAGAGAAGAGTTCTTTTGGTATAGAGAATGAGTGTTAAAGGCAGGATAGGAAATAATGTGAATTAGGGAAAAGAGATGACCCTGGTGCTTTGGAGCTATAAACCTACACAGAGTTTGGTTGTTGTCTTGAATTTTCCACCCAGATCTTCCCCCATCTCAAAATTTAGCTTAAAGAAATGCCATTTATACCTCTGGCTAGAAGCCAGGTGGACACTTGTGAGAGAAACTGGTGCCAGGACAGGAAAATCCTGCCTAGGGTTGCTATTTCCAGTTAAAAGGTTGGTTAGACTCAAACACTGAGGAGGCTTTACGCAATCTGGGGAGGGAAACGAATGATTCAACCATGTTTCCAGTTAAGAAAGTTATTAAATATTCCCGGCCTTGTCCCTTCATCTTTGGGGAGCAGCTGTTCAAATCTGACCAGGCAAAACTTGAGCAGCTTATCTAAACCAGGTAGCATGAAAGGAACTTCAGTGTGCAGAAGAAAATATGTTTTGTCTCTAGGCAAACAGATTGGTGCAGGGTTTATCTGTGGCTCTGCGCTCCTGTAGACCCTGAGAGCAGCCAGGTGCTGATAACTATCAAATAGAGCTGTGGCTGGGTCAGGCAGCCTGTTCCTAACCCAAAATACAGCATTTAGCCCAGATGAGGACCTGAGATGGGGCTCTGGAATTGCAGACTGTGATCGTTCTGTCTTGTACCGCAATCCTGAGATACCCAGAATTTGAGCTTTTACTGCTGAGCCCGATTCCCGGCAAGCTGGGGCCGGGTGGAGCAGGGAGTGCTGAGGGGGACCATGACTCCAGGGTTGTTTAGGAATTCCTGTTCAACCCTGCTAGCCTGGCCTGGAGCTGCACACCCCAATCCTCACATGCTCAAATGAATCAAAGTTGTTTAGTCTGCTTGAGCAACCAACATTCCTGGGGTCAAATAAAAATTCTCTGTGAAGCAGATGGAGCAGTTGAGCCCTGATTGCCCAGCTTGCTTCAGGTTTC
>VZRF01006387.1:10730-20743 GCA_013396875.1 Vireo altiloquus
CAGAGAAAGAGGTAGCTGGCAACACCCAAGATGTTGCTTTTATTAAAAGAAGTTAAAGAATAAAAAACAAACAAGCAAACAAGAAACCCAGAACAAAGGGAATAATCCAAAGCAAGTGGACAGAAATCCTGGGAGCTGCTGAGCTCCTTCCCTTCCTTGACCTCAACCCTGTGCAGGATCAGGCCACTCTCTCCTCTGTGCCTTCCAGTTCCTCAACAGCAACTGTGACTCAGCCAGTACCCTGGCAGCACCAAAGGCAAGCCAACAGCCTCGTCGTGCCAATGAGGGGTGAAAACAAAGCAATTTAGGCAAAAAAGTGAGGATGGTTAGAACAGAGACCATGCCACAGAGGTTAATATCTCAGTGCTGAAAATAAACTGGAAAGGAAGCTCCTTTGTGACATTTGACAGGCAGCCAGACAGGGGACAGCAGAAGGACCTGGCATCCACCCATTGCCCATCCCATCACCCTCCTAAAGCACCTGGTTAGGGCTAGGGAGAGAGTCCTTACACACCATGTATTCCATGTGCACCAGAAAATGGGGTGTATCTTAAGTCAGCACAGAGGTTTATGGTCTTGGCTGCTGCAGTTCGAAAGACATCTCCCATGCTGGCAGCAGGGAAATGCATATGGTTAGTGGTACTGGTTCCTCTAGTGTAATATCCACTGGTAGACAGTGGGGATGGAAACGATGCAGTCCACATCTCTGCCAGCCTGGGGCTGCTCCTCTACAAGTGTTTTTGTCCCATCGAGTTTTAAATGTCCCAAATGATCTAGTTGTTCATGGGGACTGCTTTTGCAACCACAGCATGGTCTGAATTGACACCTAACCTCCAAAATTCACCTTTTTATCCTCATTCCTCCCCAAAAAGTGTCAGATTGCAGGACAAAACACAAGTGGTCTCCATCATGGACTTGCTGGTGGTGGGGTCGTCTTCTGCATTTTATCGTCAGCTGCTCTCAAGGGACTGTTTGGTTGGGAAAAATCTATCAGTATCCAGAAAAATTGATTTAATGGAGCTATACAGGGATGGATTGAAATTCCCAGCACTTAATGGGGAGCACCGCCTCTGCCATCATTTCTGTTTAAAAGCCATCATAGAAGAGTATCTAGGAAAGGTTCAAAAGGCTCTAGAGCATTTAAAAAGTAATTATTAAATGAGTCCTATTTGCTTTGGGGGAATTTTAATTAGAGAAGAGCCCGTAGCAGGAAGGAGGATGACCTCAGCATCCCCACAGCAGCAGAGGGGTTATCCTGGGGTGTTCCTGGGGGGTCCCTGCAGGGTGAGAACCCCCTTAAAAAAATCTCTTGAGGCTGAAGGAGCCAGAGCAGGTGGCCAAGCCAAGAGTCCCAGTGTTGGTGCCAAGCTCCCAGCTCCCTCCTCCCTGTCGGCCACAGTCAGATGATGTGCAAGGCAAGTTGAGAGGCTCCTAGTCTGGCAGGCAGCCTGCTCTGTTCCAGAGGCTCCACTGCTGTCATCTTGGCATTAACCCCTGATAACCTTGTCCTTTCCAGGACGGGATGGTGAGCTTTTAGATAAGCAGGGAGGGGAGGTCATGTCTCCAATGAAGCTGGGAAAGAAAGAGTGCAATGCCCTGTGATGCTCAAAACAAGAAAAAAAAAATTAAAAGTATGCATGCTCAAAAGTAAACCAAGAATAAGTGACTTAAAAAAAATTCCCAAGCAATTATTTATCCTTGAGACAAATATACAATTCTAGGTCCACAGGAAGATGTCAATTTCAGATTATAATAGGATGCCAATTTGTAAATAAAGGCATTTCACAGGAGGTTATAAACTCAATACAAGAGGGAGGTGGAAGGAGGGGAAATGGGAAAACAATTGATCATGTTTACATGGGGATATGTAATGAGGAGCCACTTTGGGGTACAAATAGCTCTGGATTTGGGCAAGGTGCTTCTTCCCTGGTGAGCAGATACCAGCAGGGATCAGAGGCATAGTGAAACATTTCTGGCCTGCCTGCAATTTTGCAATGAAATGTCGCTCAGCCAAGTGGTCCCTTAAACCAGATGAGGTCCCACCACCAGAAAAACCAGAGAAAAGAGTGATGCTGATGCTTCTCCAGGCTCCAGAGGTCTTTTCCTGTCTTTTTGTTGCAGAAGAGTTGGGAGGGAGAAATTGGGGCTGCGCTTGCTGCAGAAGAGCTCTGTGGGTCTCCCAGCCTCAAGCCTTGAAAAGCCTTGCTTGGTCCAGCATCTACCAAGCATTGTCACTCAACATCCACTGGCTCCAGGAAACCCTGGGGCAGTTCCAGAGTCAGGAAAAGTCAACAGGATTGGGCTGAAATCTGGGTAAACTTCCAGGTTTGGTATTTTATGAATAACCTCTATAAATAGAAAAACAGTGGAGGTGGTGAGGACATAAGCCAGCTCATCTTGCTTTTCCTCTGTGATGGCCAGCTCTGGGCTTCTTGGAGAGCTTCACTTAGCCAGCAGATCCAGCACCATTCATCTATCCTTTAAGAGAGACACCTTCTCACCCACCATGAGCACCATAACCTTCCATCAGCCAAGAGCCACCAGTCTCGCACCACACATGGGTCAAGAGGGAGATGTCCAGGGCTGGGTGGAGACAATACCATGGAGATCCAGTACTGACACCATCAAGCACCATCAGCTCACTTCTACCCTTGCAACAGAACTTTCTCCATGGGTCGTATGGGAATTCGGCTCCCACCAATCCAGTGCCTCCAGACCACAGGCCAGCAATCTCCAGGCTTTCCAAGCACAGCTTATCTTGTTTGAAAGAAGTCATAATCAAGCACATCTGCCAAGAATGAGTCAGCTCAAAATACAGGAAAAACTCCCCTCTGTCTCCCATTTACAGAATTTATTTTTGTCTGCAATGGGATATTTTTGCTCTCTTTTTTAACCACATTGAGGATAGAAAATATCTGGGCTGAGCACAACCATGTCAGTGGGAGACACCATGAGTGAGGAGTCCTTACCTAACCATAGAGTGACCACCAATGAAAATAAAGGTAAGAATAACTGAGAGCCAGTGCCCCGGGGACAGCAAGGGGTACATCAGCTGGAGAATGGGATGGCTGGGGAAGAGACAACAGAGGTGGGATGAGAAGAAAACACCAGCACAGCATGTACTATCCAATATTGCATTCCTGGGCCAGGAAGGAGAAGAGAAAATAGAGGGGGGGAGGGAAAGGGTAGCTCAGATCAGTTACTGCAAAGGAGAAACACTCCCCATACATCCCCCCGGCCTTGCTGCTCCCCCTCCCACATCCTCCAGTGCCTTTGGTATCTATCAATGAAACTGCTTTCAACCTCCAGACGGAGATTGAGACCCCAGTGGTGCCTGGATCTCAGACTCCTGATCATCAAAGGAACCTTGTGGAGAGCTGCAAGGGCACTCGCTTTGATCCCCTTTTTAATGCTCCTCTTGCCATCATTCTCTCAACCCCTCCCCCCACGTAATTTCCTTGACAGAATGGCTGTGAACCCCAGGCTGGTCCCATTCCTAAATTCTCGTTTCTGAGAGCAATCTACCTCACTAAATCTTGTCCTTCCAGCTTCAAGATATTAGAGGTCTACTGGCCTTGAACACCATTACTACACCATCATCCACTGCCCATCACTGGTGGCCAAAGCCTACAGTGTTATAGGAACCCACTACCACCATTCACCCATGGTGTCTTCTTCCTCAGCCACCTACTCCAGTTTCCAAATCTACCAAAATTGGCATTTTTTTGCTTTTATTAAAGCCATTCTTTCATCAAGGAGCATCAAGAAGAGTGTACAGCCCTGGTCTGGAGAGGATGAGGGATGCTGGATTCTCCAACTGGCATTATGGATCCCCATCTGCCCAAACTACATAAGACCAAGCCAAAGCACTTGCCACGTACCCTGTCAATAACTCATTAAAGCCCTCTTCAAATACATTCTTCTGCTAAATAAAATATGCAGGAAGGGGTAGAAAAAAGCATGAGAAAGTGAGTTTTAGAGTACTGCTGCAAAGTGCATTTATTTTCCTTTTTTGACTGGGTCTCTCCAGTTGGGAATTTTCAGCTCTGCACTTCTGCATGCAGAAGGGAGATGTCAGTAAATCAAAGCAAATGAAAAAGAAAATGCTCTTTCCTGTGCAAGCATTCAGCTTTGTTTCAGGGCATGGGTAGCTAACTGTATTCCTTCATGAGTCAGCTCTCCTATCAGCTCCTCATTAAATTAAATAGCTAGAATTACATTTGGGGAGGAAAAAAGAGCAGGTAATGATGGTAAAAGGTTCTGTTTCCAGACTTGGTGGGGGAGGAACATTTGATAAGATCAGAAAAAATGCAATCAAATGAAATGATAAAAATATAATAAGTTTAAAAACCATTTTCAGGGCCAAATGTGCTTTCTTTTGGGGAGGAGGCTCTACTGAGGAGCTGGAGGTCCCCTTCCCAGGGGCCTGCGGGAGGCACCCAGAACAAGCCCTGTTATTTCCTGCAGCCCAAGCCCCCACCTCCCATCTTCCCTTTGGGAGCAGAGCAGCCAGACAAGATGTTATCAATTGGTTGACCCTTATAGAAAACCCCCTTTTAAAAGCGAGTACTTCCTCTACTTACTTCATGTGGTATCCTGTGGAACTGAACTCTCTCCTCCCCTTTGCAATGAGTATATTTCAGAAGGAAAAAGGAAAAAAATCCAACAACATCCTTATTGTATTGTTTTTCTTGTCTTTTTTTCTTTTTATAGTATTTTTTTTAATTCCCTAAAGCTATAGGCTCCAATAACAACAACAAAAAACCTCAAAAAACAAGTCTTCTGTATTAAAAAAAAATAGCAACAAGTTTCTCTGTTCCCTCTCCCCCTTTGAGAGGGACCAATATATATATGCCTCAACATTTTTCCCAATGGGATAAAGAAAAATCCTATACTTTCATGCAGCTTCCCTCCCCTGCCCCTACTCTGACGGGGGCAGGTGCCTGGATGCCTGTGAAAATGCCCGCCAAAAAGAGGCCCATGAGACTGAGTTAGGGGGAGGAGTTTGGGGGCACATGAAAAGCAGCTAGTTGCAACACCACGGGGTCTTTTTGCTTTGGGTGGCTTGGAGGGTCAGTTTGGCCCCTTCCCTTCTCAGCTTCGTTGTGGTCCTACCTTCCTGTGTTGCCTGCTTTGCTTTGTGTCATTGCTCCTGTGAACTAGTTTACCACCGTGAAAATCTCTGCTGTTGCCCGCCACTGTCCTGACCCTGCGACGACTCCAGGAGCACGTCCGTTACCACAGTAGCCTGTTCTCCGCTGCCAGAAGGGACAAGCAGCCCGCTGCTATCTGAAAATTGCGCCCAATCCGCCACGGGAGCTATGCAGCACGAACGCTCCGTCTGCTGAGCTGACGCTGACAGAGTACTCAGAATTCCTCATAATGGTGCTGTCCCTGTCTTCTGTTTCTTTCCCCCTCTGCCCCTTTTCCTATTCCCCTTTTATTTCAGTAAACGGTTTCCAGATATAATATTGCCGTGTTTTGTGCTTAATTTTTCATCAGAAAATCTATTAAAAGAATCCTTCCCGGCTCCTATAGTGGAACGGGACACCCTTCCTTTGATTAATTTTCATTAGGGTCTTTGAGCAAACAATATGCTCTCCTCTCAAATAACAGACAAGGTATATATTAGACCCAAATAAAAACAAACAAGACTCAAAGGCATCCACACCAAATGCAGTTCCTGAAGAGAGGCAGGGGCAGATGCGTACATGCAGTCACCAACGATCTATTTATGAAATTTGTTTCAGGGTGATGAATAAAGCATAAATCCAGGAGACATCAGCACAAAGGGAAGGACCATCAAACATCAGTGAATACATGCAGGTACATGGTTTCAGACACTAATCCAGGTAGAGACAGAGCCCATCCACCAACTTGGCCCATCCAGGATGGAAGATGAGGTGCTGAAGACATCACACCTTGGAAAAGGGGTGGGAGTTGGACTAGATGACCATTAAAGGTCTGTTCCAACCCAAAGCCCAAGAGGGGTGAGGAAACCACCCTCCAAACCTCCATCCCATAACAGCACCTGGAGGCTAAAGGAAATGGCAAACAGGAAAATGATCGAAACCATAGAGTATCTCAAGTTGGAAGGAATCCATAAAGGTTATTGAGCCCAACTCCTGCAATATCCTCTGCAAAAAATGGGATCACCTTTCCTCCCCAGGCACCATGAGCCTCACACATTAGATGCAGGATAGTGGTTATCCTACCAGGAGCAAAGCCCAAGCACAGCTCTCATCTCAGAGACAAGAGGTGCCACCACCACCAAGTCAAGGAAAACTTGACACCAAATCCTTCTGCAAGACAAACTGCACCTGCTCCTGTTATCCATGTATCTGAACAAATGAGCGGCCAATATCATTTAGCCTTTCCACACAGGCCTCTTCCTGCCTCGGTCCAAAAATTAACGAAGTGTAAGGCTGGAATTTAAAGGAAATATGGACTTTTGGGGATGGAGAACCTCGCCTGGGATTTCAACACATCCTCTGCATGGGAGGTATGAGACTGCTACTGAAATGAAACCTAATTTCCCCTTCAAGCATGCCTTTCTCAACAACGCGCATCCCCAAAACTCCTCAGCATCATTTCGCCTTCTGTTGGGACCTTCGGTCAATTCATCCAAGATCAAGGAAAAAAGAGATGTCTTACCTGAAAACCCCCCAGGGGCTAGACAATTAGTTCTCCCTGTTTCAGTGGAGGAAGACACAGAATCTGGACAATCTGATGGAGCAGAGGCAAAGAAATAAAACCAGTATATAGGCAGTTCTTTGCAGGCTCCCAGCAGTGCCATGAGCAGAACACACATTCCAAAGGGCTTAACAAGAAACAATTACTAATTGTCCAGCACAGAGACTGTAGTTCATCAAGATGCATCCACCCTCACTGACTCAGTCAAGTCTGCACACTGCGCTTCATCACCATCCAACTCTGATTATAGACTGGCAAAAATTACAGACTGGTTGCCACCTCTCCGCCCAAGTCACCGGGTAAAAAGATCAAGGTTGTCGCCATTCTGATATAAGGGAGCTCCCAAAAATGTTTAAATGCATTTGATGCTTAAATGTACAAATGTTTTATACTTCCAGTTTAGTCAACACCTGTAACTCACCAAAATGGGAACCAAAAAGGAAATGTCTCGTCGCTGCCCTTTTGCAGCAGTCTACATTTGCATTTCTCCACTCAGTTTCTGTCACCACCAGCTGCTGGTAGATCTTATACCCTGCTGTACCTCCTAAGACAGGTGGGCAACCAGATCTACTCCATGCACCACCAAAGGGCAGAGTAAGATTGGCAGCCCTATTACAAGTTTCTCCTGATGCATGAATGTATTGGAGGTCAAGATTTGGAACTTTCCATCCCAAGCTTGTTCCTCCAGGAGAGAACAGTCAGAAGCCGACACTAATCTCCTTGTCCTGCAGGCAACCTTCATCTTTTTGGTCACTACCATGTGTGGGACAAGCTCAAGGACAAGGCTGAGAAGGCCTGTGAAATTCACACAACCTTCTGCTCCTCAGCAAGTTCTCCAAGACTTTGGGTTTCATCAAATTCGGTCTCCCTAATGACATCACTTTGCTCGCAGCTGTATCTCAAAGCAAGGGCCAACACCAGGAGAGTCAAGATAATTTTCTCCCTACTGATAAATTTTTAAATATTTCATCCCTGAAATCCAAGTGAATAAGAAATTCCTGTCTGTATAACCTCATTTTATTAGAGTAAAGCCCTAACAGAAATATACAGTTTAACAGGATAAACTTAATCAAACCAAAACCAATAGGGGAGACAGGAAATGGACTTGCAAAATACTGTATACGATGCCTTGTCATGCTTTCTATGCTTTAAGAAATATGGGGGAGGGGGTTTCCTTTTTTTAACCCTTTCTAGTCCAGTCAGAAGATTCTCCCTGCCCCTCTCCTGGGATGGCTACAACTGCTTGGGCTACAGATGCTTTCTGAATGCAGGCTGGACCACCCTGCTCTACACTGGGCTCCTTCTGCCCCCAGCTACAGCTCTCTGAAGAGTCCCTGTGGGATAGAGGACAACATTTGCCCTTTCCATGTTGTCTTGTTCTAGGGATCATATGCAACCAGGTCCCCTGTTAGCACATCAAACAGGATGGCAGGAGAGAATCCTATCCCAACTTAAAATGCATAACCCTAGCAATGGGATGGTGTGCTTTCATGACTTATCAGCTCCCTTCTTGTATCCAATCATCCACAGCCAGTTTTCATCAACGACTTCTCCTCTGAAGTCTCTTTAGAAGATTAAATATTTCTCACAATATAAAATCATCGCAGAGACATGCAATTAATCCTGGTGGCCACCAGCAGAACTTTGCAACATGTCCAATAGCGCCTGGAAGCTGCCAAACCTTCAGCTCCCCCGAAATTCAATGCCACAGGAGGGCATTCAGCTCTGCAACGAAATCTCAGTGGGTTTCCTGAACTCTCATACTCCAGTACCACCATGACCAGCCACCTAGGAGCATGATGGACACAGCCACTTGCAGCCCCTTGTTCCACTTAATGATGGGTCAAAATACCTGCCTGAATTATTTGGAGGCACTGCTGTCCATCTCACTTCCAACACAGCTGCAAGCAGCAGCTCCTGCAGGGACATCAGGTAATGCTGAGCCCCCACATGCCTCCAGGCTTGCAGGGTGAGCCTAGCCCCGTGCAAGCCACTGTCACCCATCCCTGCAAATGTCCTGTGTAAGGAAGAGGGGTTGATGAATGTCCTGTCCATCCCTGGAAGTGTTCAAGGCCAGAATGGATGGGGCTTTGAGCAACCTGGTCTAGTGAAAGGTGTCTCTGCCTATGGCAGGAGAGTTGAAACTAGATGGTCTTTAAGGTCCCTTCCAACCCAAACCATTCCAGGATTCTATGAATGAGCAAGTCAGCCTGGACCTCCAACCCTCCCGCAGGTAACCTGGCCATCAAGGGCAGATCTTTCTGCTCTGCCAGATCTATCCTGCCAATGCACAAACTGATGTGGCATTTCACTGCCTGCAGCAGACCTCCAGCTCCCTGTCCATCCTTACTTTCCTCCAGCCAGTGACACGGCCTGTATCAGCCTCCATCACCTCTGAGAAACCAACTTAATTCCCATCATAATGGTTCTAATCTAAAAGAGGGGAGATTCAGACTATATAGAACAGAGAAGTTTTTTACAATGAGGGTGGTAAAACACTGGCATAGGTTGCCCAGAGAGGTGGTAGATGCCCCATGCCTGGAAACATTCAAGGTTAGGTTGGACGGGGGTCTGAGAAACCTGGTCAGGTTGAAGATGTCCCAGATCATGGCTGGGGGGTTGGACTGGATGAGCTTTAAAGGTCCCTTCTAACGCAAACCATTCTGTGATTCTATGATCATGGGCATTGGTGACCACTTTGAGAGCTCATATTGGTCCTGGTATTCCTGTTTGTCCATATGAAACACAAGACACGGCACTAAATACTCAAATATTTTTGTTACCACTATCACACTTGATGGAAAAGCAAAAGTTTCCTGCTGAATGCATATTCCCAGCTCTATCAGCAGATGCAACTGCCCAAGTCTAAATGGAGGGACCATCCTTCCCCCAAGGTCCAAGGGGAGAAGATGGCTGATGTACATCAGCCAGGTAAAAGGTTTCACACCTTCCCATCATCATGTACTGTCCCTCTCCCATCTAAACAGTCCTCAACATCAGGTGGGAAACTGACACAGGAGATGACACTGATGCTGGGACAGGAAACTCTTGGTCCCTCTCCAGAAGAAATGCCAAGAAACCCTGAGCTGGCAAAACCCACCTGCAGCAACAGAATTCCAGGCTCCACTTCAGCCTGTTGCAGCCCAGTTAGAGTTCATCTGTAAAACGGATTTTTCTTTCAAAAAGGAAAAAAAAAAAGAAGGCTGTTTCGGTGAGTAATCCAGTTTTCCCGTGTTTCCGATGAGCAGTGTTAATCACTTCCTATTGGCCAGTAGGAATAACTTTTCCTTTCAAAATGGCCTTAGGTTTTAACTTTTATA
>VZRF01006388.1:0-85522 GCA_013396875.1 Vireo altiloquus
TAAATATATATATAAAATAAAAAATATATATTATATTTTATATAAAATAAATATAAAATAAACTAGTCACTTGGTAGGGGGCTCAAAAACAGAGCACGTGTACAAGGAATAGAACTTCAGAAGTGTGCCTCTGAAGCTGCAATAAGCATTACCTATGTGAAGCTGAGTATCAGAACATTTTTTAAACAACTGTTTCTTAGATTCTGTGACTTATTCCTGTCATGAGGATTTTTCTTTTTTTTTTTTTTTTTTCACCTGACTTTTTGCTGCAGGGTTTGGTTCCACATGCATAAATTAATCGGTTTTCTGTATAGCATGAGCAATAATCATGGGTCATTTAGGAAGCATGAAAAAAAAAGAAGTAGCATTGTAAGAGTCATTGTGGATCAACTGAAAATAAGGGGCTTAGGAAACTTTCATTTCCATGAGAAAAGATGACACCCATATATATTTTTTGTGGAAAAATGCACCATACCATAAACCACTCCACTGAGCAGACACAGGTCTGTGAGCACTCATATTACAGTCATATGTCTTTATAGATGGCACACACAAAAAAGGACTCTGAGGAATAATAAAAAAAATCTATATAAAAGAATTTTTTTTTCTATTTCAAGTAGAATGTTCTCTGATTCTTGGGCTTTACTGGTTTTAGCTTTTCTAAACCCACAATAAATAGCACCACAACTCTAAAATTGCAAAGTTCTGGCTTTATTCTGTCTTTTATCCGTTGATGCAGTTTATGTATCATTTATTACTCGCTGCTACAATCTCACCAAATCAATAGTTTTCAATAATAAATAAGTAAGTAAGTATTAGTGTTTGTTTTAGTTTATACAGGCAGGTAAGACAACAATGCAATTGTATTCTTCCTAACAGTGTTCTGGGATGGGGGAAAAATAAAGTGGATAATATTTTCTTCTTTCTATATGTTTAAATATTGTACTTAGTAGAATCAAAATAATAAGACAATTATTGCCAAAATGTAATTTTTTTCAAAGTTTGAAGCAGGATTCATTTCATCTTACCTTAGCCATACAGAAGTCAAACACTGATGCAACTGAACAGACACTCATTAAGTCACTTTATAGGTGACTAAAATTAGAAAAAATGAATCCCACTCTTAGAGTCTGCAAATTCAATCAGGTTTAGTTCTAGGTGAATTTAGTGCTGAGTTTACCTAGCTCATGGGTCTTTAATTGCCACAAATATAATTTAATTAATAGACTAAGGTGGTGGGACAGGACATAAAAAAAGGAACAATATTTTACTGTAAGATTCTCTACTGCTTGGGAACCCTTATGTGTTAAATATCTTTATATCTACCAGTAATATAGTTGTTTTTAACTTCAATCAATGGGTGTTTCTTGATATATAGGTCAGTTATCATCTATTTAAGAATTTAATAATACCCATTTTCCATATCTACTGTACAGATGCAATACACTGCTATTTCAAGATATTTTTTCCTAAAGAACACTCTGCCATATTGAGATTTTTTTTTTTATTCATCCCATAGAAATAGATATACTCCCATAGAATACTTCCCACAGAAAAGAAATACTGCAGTGAAAAGTCAGTACCATGCTGACTTTAAGATACTTTTCCTAGCAAACTACTATTTCCACTGCAGCTCCACTTGAAACAACTTTCTGAACTAAATCTTTATTTCCAAAAATTCACCTAAAAAAAAAATCTATTCTAAATACCTGTATCTCCATACACATTAAGATTCCAGAACTTTTTTTTTTCTAGGTCTGGCTGCAAGATCAACTCATTTTCTGAATTTAGGATAAAATCCAGGTATGCAGCAACTCCTTGTTCCAGAAAATAAACTTCATTTCCCTAAGAAAGTCTATGATCAAAACATCCAGGAGAGCAAGATGTGAAAGTAGGAATCCATTGATTATTAAATAATAGCGCTTCAATTTTTTAAGAATGCTTGTATAGGAAGTTGAGCCAGCTCTACAGAAAGACTTCTAAGCAGGATCCAAGCATGCTGGAGGTGAATGAAAACCTTTTTTTTGCACAATGTTCCCTGGTCTTTCTAACTTAGCCAGAATCTGAAGAAAACTAGGAGTTTTACCAACATTTGGGCCAGCAGAGACTTCTCCCTTCAGTGGAAGATGGAGAAAACAGCTCACCCAATTCTTCAGAGAATATCCTTTTCTGATAATCACTTCTATCTCACTTTAGGAAGATTATTTATTATTTAAAAGCTTAAGTTGTAAGAATATTCTGAGATTTACTTTTGAGCATCAGTTGAAAATAACACACAACATAATATATTGTCAGTGTGTAAGTGTAGCCAAGGTTGTGGCATCCATCTGTATCCCGAAGTGGCTTCCAGTACAGTATGGGACAGAATAAATAGCCTAGTTCCACTAATGCTCCACAGATAATAGCTTTCAGACCAGAAGAGAAATTACCCAGTAACAGTTTTTAAGTTCCATTGAGAAAAACAATGCTGTGTGGGATCACCTATTTCTGTTTTATCACATAATCATTTGCTGATGTTTGATCTCAAAAGCCAGAAGGGAGACTGAGCTTAGAATCTCATACTGGTCATAGTGATAAGAAGTCATTGTTTACTGATGTTACTGGCCCTTGATCTTTTTTGTTGTGCTGTACTACGTCTGATCTTTGACTGTGAAACACACAGGAAGTTCATTCATGTTGCGCATTTATGGAACTCAGTGATTACTTCCTCCCAGGAAGGAAAAGCCTGAACTAGTCAGAAAGATCCTGGATCAAATGCTGACAAAAAACCACACTGTGTTTTCAAATATTGTGTTAACGCTTATCTGAAGGAAATAAATTATTTGGCTTAATAATGAAAACAGTTTTGTTCTATTATTCAGAAAGCAGGAAAGAAATCTACTTTGGAGAAGAGAGTGTGAAGTTTCCAAAGCTGCTTGAGCTTACATTTACATGCTGAATGCATTAAAAATTAGCAAAGAAACTTAACCTAATTCCTTCAGGTAGAAAGCAAGCACATCTGGATTTTTTTATACTCTGTTCAGTGTTATTGATTAGAACACAAAATAAGATTATCAGTTCCTTGGAAGCCTCCAAGAAAAGTCAGGGCTATTATAGTATTTTGTACTGAGATCAGTCTAACACACTCCGAGAACCAGGATCCAAGAGATTTTGGCAGGGGGCTCTAATTTCTGTAAGCCACCACAACAGTTAAGTTAAAAGCTTAAACATTACAAATTGATGTGTTTCTATATATTTATGGAAGTACACTTTTTGAGCACCTTTGAGAATTTAGAAACTGCAGCACCTGCAGAGTTAGGTACCAGTTAAATGTCATGTTTTCAGATCACAGTTCTGAAGGTAGGCCAATGAAGTTTTCTCCAGCTTCTCATTTTTGCTATCAAAGATAAGTTTGTGAATGAGTCATCAAGACCATTACTGTTCAATAGAATTTGACTTCTTCCTGGCATTACAGGAAAGACATTTATCTGCTGGACACACTAAGCCTATTCACTCACTTGTATCAAGAATGTCTGCCAATTTACAGACTGATATAGAACACCATGCTTCATCAGTCTGTCACATATCACACTGCAATTTGTGTGTCAGATCTTAATGTGGGAGTCCACTGAAGTTGGTGCTTAACTACCATGTTTGGTTTTTAATTGCTTCTTTAGACTTAGTTTATGGATCTAATGTTTTAAAGATGATTTGCAGACTTAGAAGCTTTGCTTTCCCTGAATGTCAAGTGCTAAAATCTGAACAAAAATCCTAGTTTTCTTACTGTGCAATAATAAATAATAGAGTGTACAAACCACTTGTCAGTCATAGTTATAGCAATAGTGAGCAATTAAATAGCACTTTGAAATGGTGTATTTAATTGAGTGAACAGGTTAGACTGCTTATGCTATTAAAAGCTATCCAATCTAAGATCAGATCTTCTAGATTCTTACAGGTGTTAACAGCATAGTATTTTGTAAAATAAACTTCAACTGCTTCTACGTCATGCAAAAAATGGCTTCATTTTCAATTAAAGGTCTACTACTGAGCCATGTGTACTTCAGTAAAAGAAATATTGTCAGAGTCCATACAAAACTAACAGGTACTCTCATCATACATGCTAATATGATAGAGTATTGTACAGAATCTGTTTCACTGTACTGCAATACAGTTATGCTGAGTGGGAAGCTGTCTTCTGGGATGGTAGATTGAAATGTATGTTATGTTATTTAGGAATGAGAACTGAAGACATGGAAATAGAAGTAAAATAGTATTTCCCACAATAATGAAGGGTAGTTTGGGTCAGTGAATAAGGCTGAGAATCGAGAAGACTCAAGTTCCAGTATCCCCGAAATGATGAGATGTTGACTATCTGTGAAGATTTGGGGAAGTCCTGTAATTCCCTCTATTTCATAGAGTCATAGAATCATTTGGAAGACACCTCTTAGACCAGCAAGTACAATCATTAACCCAGAACTGCAGTGTCTACCACTAAACCATGTCCCCACGTGCCACATCTACATGTCTTTTAAAAACCTTCAGGGATGGTAACATACCACTTTCTTGGGCAGCCTGTTCCAGTACTGGACAACCTTTTCAGTAAATGACTTTTTCATAATATCCAACCTATACTTCCTCTGGCCCTAGATGAAGCCATTTCCTCTCATCCCATTCTATTCTTCTGCAATGTTAGAGTAATATACTTACTTATATAAGAAGGAGGCTATGAGGATTGTTTATTATTTGATCAGCATGTTTTATACGTCAAGAGATCTTTGTTTACATATGCCAAAAATTTATAGACGTGTATGACTTGTCATATGTGACTGTCATGTTTTCTATTACTGATTGCTTGCTCTATTATCTTCTATAACAATGAGGAAAAAAAGGTGGGGGCTACTGCACTACTGACAAATCAGAAAGACTGAACAGATAATTCTTACACACATCTAAGAAATACTGCCTGAAAAATAAAACCAGACACAATTCCGATCTCTAACTAACCAAATATCTTTCGGGAACGCAATATAGCGAAATGCAAACTATTTATCAATCTGTCTGGATGGACTGATAATAATTTGTTAAGCAAAACAGAAAAGAAGACATAGACCTTACAAAAGAAGACAGATAGAAGCACACACTGAGAAAAGCAAAGGCACAAGATGTGAAACAATTAGCAAGAAACATGCAAGGTAAAAAAAGAAAAAGATCAATAGGAACATTAGCTGCAAGAGGAAGATGAAGGAAAACTGGTCCAGTATTCAACAGGGAAAAAAGCTACCAAGTCATGGCACTAAGAAAACCTTAATGTTTAGTGCATTTACTGCTTCAGTCTTCACTAATACAGTTAGATATAATCAGGCAGATAATGTAAATAACACAAAGAACAATACATTTAAGATAGAAGAAAGAAAAGAGGTTAGAGAATACATCAATTAGTTGGCTTTAAATCATTCAGAAATTATGAAATTCAGGGAGTATAGAAAATTTGCTGAAGCAATTTCAGAGGCATTTCAAAAATTCATGGATGATGGATGAGATTCTGGAAGACTGTGCAAAAATCAAACAAGTTACCTATCTATCCTTGAAAAAGAGAAAGTAGAAAAAGCTGGAAAACTATATATATCAGACTGCTCCTCATTTCTAGAAAAAAAAAGCGGGAGTATATCAGCGAACAAAAAGCTGCAAGCCTCAGCAGAAGGGATGATGAGTAAGAGTGAAACAATTTTTTAAAGTAAATTTCTATGGGGGGCAGAGGGGGGGACTAAAACAAGATTTTACTTGTTTAATAAGAAAAAGCAAGCTTTATTGAAGCTTCTGATACTAACATAATGTTCTCTAAGTTCTCAATAAGCTGACTTAAAATGGTCTAAATTAAGTTACTCTTATATGCAAAACCAGTTGGAAAGCTATATTCAGAGAGATGGTCCCCTGTTAAACAATATGCTGAGAGAGATGAAAATAGTCCCCTGATAAATAAGAGTATACTAATTTGTGATTCCTGGGAATGGAATGGCCTAATCAGTACTTTCCTTAATAAGCAATATTGGCATAGTTTTAATAAATGTGAAGGTATGAAATACAAAGGTATTGCCAAGCTGGAGCTGACAGTAAGCGCATTTTTGCTGACAGAACTAAAATTCAAAATGATCAGAACATATTGGATACATGTTCTGCAAAAACAGAATTAATTTCCCCAAAGAGAAGTGAAAAATATTTCACTCGGGCAGAAGTAGTCAATGACACAAATCCATACTCTAGAATAGAGGACACAATGACAAAAAAAATCATCAGAGATGATGATTTAAATATGACTTGTAATGAACCACACAAGTAATAGAAGTTAAATCCAGTCCAAAACAGGAAAGGCATGGTAGAAGGTAACTGCAGAGAGGAACAGAAAAAATATTCTTCATGTCCACTGTGGGTAGTCCAAGTAGTAATAAGCTTTAACTGTGGAAAGGGAGATTAATTTAGGCATAAAAAAAGCTTACTAGAAGTAATAGCTATGGTCTGCAACAGATTGCCTTATGAGAGTGCAGAATAAACAGCAGTGAGATTTTAAAAAACAAGCTAGACAAAAGCTGTTTAGTTTTGCTTGCAACCTAAAATATTTTGAGATATACTAACTTGACAACACAATGCTTCATTTCCCAGATTTTGTAGTTTTCTGAACTCTTGAGCTGGTTATGCTACTTGGTACCATCGTGACAAATCAGGAGAGCAGTCTGGTGTTTCACAAGATCATGTTAAGATGGGAAAGAAGATGCTCTGAGGAAATGCTGACTGTTGGTCAAAAAGGCAATAGAGGTAAGAAGTTGAGGTTGACACGCGACCTAGTAAATAGCCCAGCAAATACAGAATCAAGGGTCTGACAGCAAGGATGCCTGATAAATGAAGAGTTCAGCACGGACAATCATAGGACAGGGAATAGCTTGGAAGACAGATCAATATTACAGAGGAAAAAAATTAGTCACAAGATCCAAAGGTCAAAGACCCAAGAGAATGTGGTAGGCCTGAAGAAAATGGAAAGAAACCAGAAAGGTTAACTCAACAAGGACAGTTACTGATTTTTATGGTGAAAGGTTTTCTTCAATCAGTATATGCTTGTGGAATGTGTGAACTGCCACTGGATCAGAATTTTCCAGTGAAACTGCTTCACCTACCAAAATACTGAAAAGTATTTTGAATGAAAAGATACAGTTTTCTGTAATGGAATGAGACCTCACCAAGTCACAAGAGACTGTATTAAAATTTTAAAGAAAAAAAGGATTAAATACTTGTTCAGGTGACAATGAAGTAGTTAATATTTTTAAGTACAGGATTATCAGTTAAGTGAGTGTGAGTAACATTTGAGTAAAGAAATGAGAAAGATCTTTTGACTGTTCATGTTTGATCCTCTTTCTTGCTCATGTCGTTTTTCACATGAAGTTAATTACGGGAGTGACTGGGTCATGGCTCACGCAGATGTTTTGCTCCCTCTCCTTAGTGGTTCTGTATTTCTTACCTGTCCCAGAATTTCAGCTGGAAAAACCAAATCTGGAGATTATTTTTGTCAATGGTTCCATCAGTGGGGGAGTACAGCAGCTGTCAGCAACGCAGAGGGGCACAGATATGGATGCTGGCAGCACAAGGGTCAGAAGAAGATGACCAGCCCTGGTGATGGTCCAGGGATGGGCATTCAGCACAAGCAGGGCATGCATTTGGAGGAAGGGGGAAGCCCTGCGATATGTTAAGTGGGTTCACAAGAAAGTGGGATAAGGTCTCAGGACAAAACATACTGCGGGACTCAGTATGGATAAGGTTTGGGAGACTGTAAATAGAGCTGGAGTCTCAGACAAGATGGAATTTGGAGTGGTCAGAGAAAGGGAATTATAGAGTTGTTTACTTACAGAAATCCAGGCTTTAGAGCTAGCAGGAGAGGGAGACTTATATGAGACTTAATGAACCTCTGCACTGAGAACTCTTCAAGGTTCTAGCCCAGCTGTGGCAATTAATTCAATTCTGGGCAGAAGAATTATGATTTGGCACATGAAAGGCTTTGAGTTACAACAATAATGAGTTTTAGAAACTTCTTCCTCCCTCTAAACATCTATAACCTCATCTTGATACAAGGAGCGATCACACACACAGCTTGTCCTCAAGTTGGGATAAAACTGCTGTGCATGTTTTTACCTCCTTTACACATTCGTCCATTTTTTAAAAATATTTTTATATTTTTTAATAGGGGAGATGATAGCTTTACCACTCACAGAATTTTGAATGTCATTCTAAGAAGAATGCCTCAATTTCAAATGCTTCTATCCTGAACTTTTAACTTGTGAGGATTATTTCTCTCCCCTTACATCATCAAAGTAAACACCAAGATATGAGTTAGCTGTATAGCCTCTCTTTATGGAGAGAAATATGGTGAAACATACTCCTGTATGAATCCACCCACACTAAAATATACAATATGGAATAGATCAGTCATGACCTGCAGATGTCCCTTTCTCTCCCCAACTGTAAAAATTATTACCCGAGCTGTACAAAGCTATGCTGAAAACATTTATAATTAGAGGAGCTGAACCACAGCCCTTTGCATTATAAAACCTCTTTCTAAAATATTACTCAGAACCATGCATGTACATTGGTAGTCAAGCTATGTACCTAAAAAGTGGTTGAATTCATGGCAGAACTAAAGAGCTCAATTTTTGTGGCTATCATAAAAATTAAATATCACTAAGATTCTTGTAGTCTGAGTACGTGGTCAAGGATCACACTGTTTTTCTTAAGCCAAATGTATTATTATCTTCCTATTTTGATGTGAACCTAGAACTGATTATTATCTATAATTGCATGCCCATGAGTGTCTCTTAGGTTTTGACTATATATGGAAGTCAATCTTGCACTAACAAGTCACCACCTTCAGTCTTGGATACCTACAATTCATATTACAGAGGCTGATTTGTAAAACTTTCCCTTGACTCTTTGTCATTTTAATACAACTTATTTTCACTCACACAGCCAATGAATGAATCCCTGTGAGACCTTAGGAGTACAGCACAACTTCTGCACATCACCCAGAAAAGCCAATGATGGTGAGTACATTGTGCATCAGAAGCTATTCTGTTTTGCATTCCAACAGCAGCAGACAGTGCTCCATCATGCATTTGTTACTAAATACTGGATTGAAATTTCCCTCATTAACTAATAACACAATGTCGTTTGTTGTATCACTGTCATTTGGAACTACTGCTCTGCTTTGTGGAATCAGCTGTGTATGCAAACACTTCATTGAAGGGTGACAACCCCTTTGTAAAGTTAAGAGTTCTACCTGTCCCTTGCTCGTCAGAAAACACCAAAGCAATTATCAGAATTGTTCACATAAGCCCGCTGCAATATTTAGTTAAATCATTTTACCAGATATATTCTATTTGTTATACTGTATTAAAAAAACCCAAACAAACCAAGATTATATAGTCCCTCATCTGAAATTATTGTTTTATATCAGCCATTACAAAAGAAATATCTTCAATTCAAAAAATTGAATTTCTAGAACTTATAAACAACATGCAAGTCATTAAGCGTAAGTGACATTTTCAAACAGAATTTTTTATATCATATTTGGGAGGAGTGTTTTAAATTGAAAGATCTTTTAAATATGTATTCTCCTTTCCTCATTTCTCTGTGTCATGCAGTCATGTTCCTGATACGAAGATATAAAAAGCATACTGACAATAAATATAAACCAATCAATTATTAAGAACATCACTACCTTTTTAAATGCCTCAAATACCTCAATTTGCTTCAGAAGTAATATTCAAAGCGTGACAAAATTAGCTTTAAAACAACACAATTACTGAAAAAAAGTTACCTGTATTTACCTCAAACTTTTTCATATTCACGCAATTTGATTAGCAGACAAAATATGCTTGAACATAAAGCCATATACTGCTGGAAGCATTTGCTGTTACCAAGGATGCCCATAACAAAGTATTCACACTACTTCAGTGACTTCCAAGTGCTCCTTAGGTCTTCTAAGATGGGGAGTGGGAAGATTACTGGGATGATTGCCTAGGGACGTGGTTTAGTGATAGACCTGGCAATGTTAGATTAATGCTGGACTAAATGATCTTTGGAGGTCTCCTCCAGCCCTTACAATCCTAAGATTTTATGATCAAGGTCAAATTACCATGAATTGGAAAAAAACAAACAAACAAACAAAACAAAACAAAACAAACAAACAAACAAAACAAAACAAAACAAACAAACAAACAAAACAAAACAAAACAAACAAACAAACAAAACAAAACAAAACAAACAAACAAACAAAAAAACAAAAACAAAAACAAAAAAAAAAAAAAAAAAAAACCACAAACCTGCACAATTCCTAAAGGAATTAGTCATGTTCCTAGGAAGAATCATTTAAGTAAGGTTTGAACATGCTAGCTATTCAGGTCAAAAATACAGGTGGAGGGCTCTGTCTCCAGAGCCCATACAAATTTCTGGAATTCTGCTGACCTAAATAGACTCTGGACTTGACAATAACACTGCTTTTATGTTCTGTACCTACACACATACACTGAATACGCAGCATGTACATATTACATAGAGGAATACTGCCAGAAGACCAAATTCCCTTTCAGGAATGTATTTCAAAATAATTTTTAAAGTGCAAAGAGCACAAAATTGTATGCATTAAATTAGTTTTTATGGTCACCTAAAGAAAAAAAAAAAACATTATACATATGTATGTATGAACATGTATAATAGGATTTAATCCAGTGGCATGTCCTTGAGCAACATTATTACTTTACCACTGGACATATGTCCTCACTGTATGAGCTGTTTACTGGAGGTTCTTTTACCTTTACATTCTTGTATCACAGCTGCTTTATCGATGTCATGCTTATTCATTTTCTTTCATGGCTGGCTGCAGAGCTCAGAGCAGCCTGATAGAATACAACTTTGAGAAAATATACATTCACTTCCTTCTTTGCCGCCAAGAGCAAATGAAAGTAACCTATTGGATGAAAAGCAATTTAGAATCTGGGCATATATGATTATTTTAAAGAAATATTTTACTATATGAATCTTTTGAATTATGAGAAACTTCTATGGTTCCTGAGCTTTGTTAGCAAGTGGGAATTTTTTTGCACATATTTGGAAAGAAAACAGATGACTACTTTAGTAGAAAAGGAAAATATAACAGGTGAAAATTTCTATTTCATTTAATGCAATATTGTTATTTTACTCCCTTTCATTCCTCTCAAAAAACAGTTTTCAAGTATAACTTCTGCAACATCTGAACATATTGCTGCATAGCTTATAACATTTATACACTGTGATGGGCATACAAAGTTTTGTAATGTCTTTGTATACATGCTGGTTATACCAAATCTTTCATTTACATGTTATAAATACTGTCCTTGTGTGAAATTTGTGATGTAGTTTTCTTAGTGAGACAACATATAAGCTCGCAGTGCTTTTTCCTCAGAATAACTCCCCTTTACCTCCAGTTAAGAGATGGATCTAACATTCCTTGGGCATTGAGAGGGCACATGGTACTAGAAAGTGTTGCTCTTTTTGGACTTTTAGATTATTTTGGATTTAAATCTTACTGAATTTCTCCCCTCTGACTCAACCCATCATACTTTCTTCTAAACAAATGTGGTGTTTTGTTTGTTTTTCTTTTTATCTTGGTACTCAGAATTATGAACCAGTGCTTAATTCACAAAAACATGGCTTCATATAACAGAGATGGACAAGCAACTTGTGTCCTACTGCCCTGCTTCTGAAGTTGGCAGCCTGATTATTGCAGGTTCAGGTTAGAAATGCTGGCAAGGTCAGGTATAAAATTCAGTTGGTTAATTTGTCATTTATATTATTCTACATTATTTACATTTCATATTGTTACTGTGTATAAACACTTCAGATATCTATCCAGCATACATTCTGGTATCTTTACGATCTGTAGGAAGTAAATGTTTTAAGTGTCTAGCAACTAGGTACATGACAAAAACGTGCGACCATTCTGAGCACATTTCACACATAAAAATTCAGAGTCACTTTTTAATCTTATTTTCTCACCAAAATTTACCACTCGTGGTGCAATTAATCTAAGGAAAGACAGACATCCTTAATGTAGGTGTGTATTTCAGATGCAAATTCTACATTTTGTTTTACAGTGGTATCCAATACAGTTCCAGAGGAGTAAATCTGGACTATGCCTCATTTTTTCCATTGACTTTAAAAGGAGTGGGAACTAGTTATATTATAAACATAAAGAACACAATTATGAAACTCTAGATTTAAGTTCCTGAACATGATTTTTTCTATTGCTTACTGTAAGGCAAATTTTCTTGTCAACACTGGGACACCTGCACTTTAGTGCCTCCAGATGCTGGAAGCCTTGTAAAATACTTAGTGATGAAATGTGCTACTGTACACAAAGTCTAAAACTTTGCCTGAAGTTTCTTTAACTCCAACGGATCCCATTTTCCAGGGGTTGCTATGTGCAGAATTAAATTATTTTAGAGGAATTACAAGTTGAATATAATAAAATAATATAAAACTGATACATTTAAATCTGAATAAAATATGTAGAAGCTCAAAAAGCAGTTTATGACAGTAAAATAAATGAATTCGTTCCAAATGTTACACTACAGTAGGTTTTATGTTTCTGCCAGATGTTTCCCTTTACACAAACTTTATTATGCCGCAAAGGGCAATTTGTCTTAACAAGAATATTTTTTGAGGATAATATTTATTCTGGAAAGCAGTACTTCTCTAGCTCCACATTCTAATGAGAACAATTTCCTTTGATTCATTGGTGTTACTATTCATATGTTGACTCAGTCAAAACACCAATTAGCTGCATGCATGCTGCACGAGTGAGAAAGCAAGAAAATGCTGATTAGAGGCCCAATCCTGAAAACTCTTGATTAATACCATTAACTTAGTGGAGTTCTTTGCATGAACTGATTCCATGATTAGGAGCTTTAAAGATGAAAAATTACTAAATAATTTGGAATAAATTCCAAGTATAGGATCAGTTTCTTTGTTTCTGCATGTGAATATACTTCTCTACACTTCTCTAGTATACTAGTTAGCTAGCTTTTAAATCAAAAGTTTAAGTACCTCTATTGTTTAGGTTGCGTCATCATTAGCTGCTTGTCTTTCCAGGCTATACTATTGTTTCAGCATTTTTTCTTCAACATGTATTCAATATGTATTTATCTCTTACATCTGCTACATATTACTCAGGTAGTGCTTCAGATATAGAATCTAAATTCTGATATTGACAAAGTACAAACACATATATACAAGTGCTCTCTTTTTTTCACCTATATCTCAGTCTTTCAAGCCGCTACCAAAAATGCAACCTAAATGATATGCTGAAAAGTTGAAATCTAAAATAAGAGATTTTGCTTAAAAAAATGAAATTTTTTAAATTTGGCTGTAGCTTGCAGGGGTTTATACATCTTCTAGCTACTTTGGCCAACACAGATTTTCTCACCACAAAATTAAGTCAGTGTTAGATCTAGAAAGACTCAGATGTTTAAGCAAGTAAAAGGAAGCCTTGTTTATCTTTCAGAGCACAAACGGGTCCCTTGGATTTCTAATGTTTTATGAAGTGTCTATCAGAAACTAGGATCACAGGAAATTTATACAGCACATGTATCATGCATAAACTCAGAATTGCTCATTTCTTGAATTAGTAAGCCAAATAAAAGGGTTTTTTCCCTGCAGAGCAATCTCTATAGGTAAAGTTCAGTTATAAAATTACATATTAGAAATACATTACCTTTCAGTGAGTACTATAACTCATCATGTCAATTTTAACAACCTAATTTCCAAAGATTTGCCTTCTGATGTTGATTGCAACATTATAGTAAAATTATAGTGTCCTCTGACCCCACATCTGAATCGTTAAAAAATCTGGTAGAGAACAGATTTTAGCAAATTGCATATAAGCAAGAATTGCTGTGATACAGATTAGACTCTTCAATTTTTCATTTTAAATTACAGTAACAAGCAAAAATAAAACAAATCTCCTGACTTAATGATGTTTTATGTACAGAGTAGCTCTGAGTAATACGTAGTAAATAAGCTGTAATAAGTTAATGTAGTTTAACAGTTTTTTAATAAACTCAATATTATAAATTAGATTTTTGGTTTCACATAGAAATTGAGGAAAGTCATTAATCTGAAACTTTTACTAGTTTCTCTAGGTTATTTTAGAAAAAAACATCACTTATGTAGCTCTGAATCAGCTTACTTACAACATAAAAAAATGGGGATCTATTTAGCATAAATCACATTTTTTAATTTGTTAACAGGAATATGATTTAGTTTATTGAAAAATGCTTGCTTTCAGGGACCACTGGGGTTTATGTATTTTTTATTTAGAGGGAAAAGTAAAAATCATAGAGTCACAATTTCAGTTGGAAAGAGGCCTCAGGATCTTTGAGTCCAATCATTCACCCAGCACTGCCATGTCCCCGAGTGCCACACCTAAATGTCTTCTAAATACATGCAGGGTTGGTGATTCCACCTCTTCCCTAGGCAATCTGTTCCACTGTTTAACAACCCTTTCCATGCAGAAATTTTTCCTGATATCCAATTTAAACATCCCCTCATGCAATTCGAGGGTCTTTTCTCACCTTCTATGATTTGTTACTTGGAAGAAGAGGCCAACTCCCACCTGGCTACAGACTCCTTTCAGATAGCTGTAGAGAGTGATAAGGTGTTCCATGTGTCTCGTTTTCTTTCGGCTGAACAATCCAACCTCCTTCAGCTGTTCCTCATAGACCCTTCAGCACTTCCACTGCCCTTCTCTGGACATGCTCCAGCCCCTCAATGTCTTTCCCACAGTGAAGGGCCCAGGACTGGACACAGCACTTGAGGTGTGGCCTCACCAGCGCTGAGTACAGGGGGACAATCCCTACCCTCGTCCTGCTGGCCACACTCTTGCTGATACAGGCCAGGATGCCATTGGCCTTTTTGGTCATCTGGGGACAAGCTGGCCCTAATTCAGCTACTGTCAAGCACCCCCAGGTCCTTTTCTGATGGGCAGCTTTTCAGCTACTCTGCCGGCAGTCTGTAGCGCTGCATGGGGTTGTGACCAATACGCAGGACCTGGCACTCCACATTGTTGCACCTCATGCCATTGGCCTCAGCCCATTTATCCATCCTATCCACATCCCTTTGCAGGGCCTTCCTACCCCCATGAGATCAACGCTCCTGTCAAACCTGGTGTCATCTACAAACTGACTGAGGGTGCACTCGATCCCTTCACACACATCACTGATAAAGATATTGAACAGGGTTGGCCCCAATACTGAGCCCTGGGGATACCCACTGACGACTTCCCTATAGCAGTGTGTAACTCCACTCACCAACACTCTCTAGGCCCAGCTACCCAGACAGATTTTTATTAAGTGAAAGTGCACCCATCTATGCCAAGAGCAGCCACGTTTAAAACCAATTTTCAGTATGGACGGCAATTGATATATCCCTTCTCAAGTTACTTCTCTGTGCATTTTTAATAGCTAATTATCAAATTGCAGCAGTTCAAAGAAATAAGATTATTTTAAATACATTAAATACAATTGCTATTTGTTTTAATTTCTGATGCTTTCTGTCTATTTTGATTTTTAAATTACCATGAATGCACATTATCTTAAGGTAATGACCCTAAGACCATGAATAAAATTCAGAAGGAACTACACATGCAGGAAACTGATAGTAATCAAGAAAGGCAATAAGACCCAAGTGCCATTAGGCTTTTCAGTCATTTGATACATACGTATAACAGTGTACCCAGCAAACATATCATGTTGTACTTTGAAGTGAGGTTAAGATGGTAATATTGATGGCTTTATCAACAAGTGCACTGCTGCTGGTTTTCAAGAGCACTTTCCACAGAATGAAAGAAGAGAGTACCTGGAATCTGCTAAAGATGAAACAACTATAGACTTGGCAATAGGTATGATTTCTACTTTTGCCTCTGCAATTCGAAGATAAAACAGGAAGAAAAGCCCCATCAGTAATGCTGTAGGACTGACCCATAAGTGACCGTCTAGTGACTGTATCTAGTGATTTCACCGCTGTGTCATACACTTAGCTGCCTCAATGAGAAAACTAGCAATGTATTCTTGTAGAACTTGACACTCTAAGCATTTCTGGTAAATACATAAATATACTTGAGTTTCCTGGATATTTATCATTCCTAGAAATACTCCTCAATATTGGTGAAATCTGCAAGAGATGTCCTTCAGCAGTATTTGCTAGGAAAGTGGTGTCCATTTCAACAACTATTTTTTAGTATTAATGAAAATATTATAGAAATAAATGTAGATTCAAGGTTTTTAAAGCACCAAATCATCTGACATAACTGTATAGATGTTAATGCTGAAGAAGAGGCACAATTCCAATAAAACTGTTCTCACTCTTCACTTTGTTTGAGATTTTATTGTGTTGTTTTATGGTTTTCTTTCTCCTTTTCTTTCCAAATTAACCTCCCTCAGACATTTAATTGTTTATAACCTAGCATACCATAAACTTAAATAGTATTAAATATGTAAAATCAAAGTTGATTTAAAATAAACCCATTTGTCTTGTCCTGTGCTCTTCCTTAGTAGATGAATAGGTTATTTCTTAATTATTTTTATTATTCTGACTATCCCATTTCCTGAGAAATATTTGAAGAGGGAAAAACCCATAAATATATGTATCTGCAAATGCAGAAAAAGACAAATACTGCAAATATACAGTGCTAATCCATATGCAGATATATTGTAAGTATATATGCATAGACAGATGCAAACCTAGCTTGTATCAAGAAAGAACTGCTTTGAGTGGATACAGGGTGAGAGACGCCTTCTGGTTCCTTTGTTTTAGATTGTTAGGGCTCAGCAGACAGTTATTGATACCCCAAATTGCATCCAAGAGGGATAAGGACATCTACATATATCAGATCTATTCCCCTATTCTTTCTTTTTTAATCACTGACATGAATAACATTCTGGTAATCTGATTCAGTAATTAAAATACCATTTTACTTGGTGCTCAGGGGTTTTTGGCTAAACTAACTGCTACTACACTTTAATTTATGATTTGTTTCTAAGGGTATTCTTCTCTCCAATAAAGATTTTATTTAGACTTACAGAATTCATAACGATCATTTCCCTCCTATCCCCTTCAATTTCTGAAGATCAGTTCCACCTTAACTTTCTCTTTTAATCCTCCAGTGGCTATGCATTTTTTCTTAATTTCCTTTTTTTTAGAATAAATTACACTTGTAATAAACCATGTTGAAATTCACAAGGTCTATTCGTGTTTTTACAGTCTGCAAATTTCCATCTGACTTAAATCCAGCTGCCATTTACTGCTGTTATTTGCTAAGGGCCAGGCCATAATTCAGGCTGTAACAGAGAAAAGTAGTGTGAGGAGTTTGCCTGATCAACCAAAGCCAGGCATTGACCAGCAGAGGCAGCGGTGCCTCATCAGCTGCCATTCCTCGCTGCACAGCTGAGACAGTGTGCACTGGAAGATAAACATGAGCATGAGAATGATTTGAGAAGAAAAAGCAAGCCACGGTGAGATGTGGATCTCAGCCTCCTGATTCAATACCTATTTTTTGCCCAGATTGCACAACTGTGTCTCTCCTGATCCTGATGTGTCAACCTGCTTCTCATGCTTGCACATGACCCTCCTTTTTCTTTTTTTTTTTTCCCTAAGATTGATGGGTTTTTTTATAAATCACTTAGGCACTTGGCTATGTAAGAGTCATTAATCATTAATTTAATCTATCTTATTTATTAATAAGCTCATTTTCTCTCTAGTCCTCCACTTTCCCTTGATATTCTTGTAAAAATTCTATTGACTCTTAACTGCTCCAGGTGCCACTAATCTGTTCTTATGTTTTGCTGTCCTTACCTTCTCCCTGATCTATAAATGACCCTGAGCCCATTCAAAGGTACCCCAAGAAACGACTTGTAAGTAAGCAAACACCACTTGGTTTCTTCTTTGCACAGTCTCCTGTTTACATATTAAAGGGTGAAAGATTGCACATGCAGTAATTGCTTTATTGCCCGTTATCTGACTTGATGGTCACTCGGAAAGGTACTTGCAGAAATAGTTGCATTCTGAGTGTCTGAGAGTAGCAAATACAGATGATTGAAAAGGCCTGTGTGAAGAGACTGTGGAACTATAAAAACAGTAAGATGGCTGAAATGTGACACTGAAACTCAATCAGAGTTTTGTTCAGTTTTGATCAACTTTCAGTTATGGCAGTTTCTTTTTTGATGCCATTATGGATTCGTTCTTCAAGCAAGCTATAAATAAATGAGCAGCACCTTTTAACAAAAAAAATACAAAATTAAAGTGATTTTTAAAAACCTACTAGTACTATAAAGTAAGTGATGACAAGCAACATGTTGACCATCATTCTTACACAGATTTTGGAATGTTAATATACTTTGTTTGTGCTAGGAACTTAGCCTGTAAGAGGTGAGAACATGGATACTTCTTGGGGTGCAGAATTACTGTGCTAGGTCTGTTCTACTGGGACACATTAGCCCCAGAGTCAGAAATGCCCTGGAGCTGCAGTGCCTTTGTAAAGGCATGTGGAGATGTGAGGACTCACTGTATCCTGTGTCCTTCTGCTAGGGCTTCAAAGCCGTATTTTGTCTTTTACAGTGCAAACATTAAGGACTATTTTTTGATCATCACTTCTGATATGAAATTTATCTTTTATTTCATGTGATTTGTTTAAAATATTCTTAAAACCCATGAGGTAATTTTAGTGGCAAGATACAACTTAATGTCCTACAGCAGAAAAAGAACACCGAAGTAACATCTCTAACAAAGAGGCTGCTGTTGAGGGAGCTATAAAACCAGTACAATGGAGTGGTGAGGCAGCAATATAGGATTGAGCAATATAGGACTGAGAGGACGCATTAAGGATGGCAATTAAGACAGGATTCAAACAGGTGTGAAGAAGAGGCAAACCAGGTAAAACAGACATAAATAATAGCACAAGAGTCAAGAGATTTTCTGTAGGTGTATGAAAGCAAAGACAGAATTATTAATGTAAACACGAGACGAGGTAGGTAGGTAGGTAGGTAGGTAGGTAGGTAGGTAGGTAGGTAGGTAGGTAGGTAGGAATCTTACATTACTATTACATCTGTAGGGAAAATTAGCCATACTCTGACACTATTCCTTCATGAAACACAAGTGCAAAGCATCATTCTTTCTAGAAAAGTAGGTCAAATAAAACCGCCTCAAAATAAAGTGTTCCTAATGGTCTGAATCATTCAAAATTTGACTCAGGCTGATTTAGTCCCATGACTCCAAGCTAAGGCTCTTTCCAGACACATTCCAGCTGAGGATTTGCCCATAACACAGAGTGTGCCTGTGCCTGACTGGTGGGACCAAGCACCAAATGTGAGTTCAAGGAATTCACAAATGCGTGTAGCTGCAGCCACTACAGATTGGTCCACAACACAGTACAGGTCTCTGGACATCAGAGAATAAACTAAAATGATGACTGATAAATGGTTGATGACGAGTTAACAGCAAAAGAAGGATATTTTATCACACAAGCACCCAGTATGTCACCAGTAACTGAAAACTGATTCCAGTCCTCCTTCGTATTTCTATAATGAAAACTCTGTAAGTTTTACCTTCAGCAATTCACTTACATATTAAAAACAACGCTCTGAAAGAGCTAACACCCAATTGTTTTCAAGGTCACAGTACACTCCTCTTGTTTGTCAAATGCAAACAGCCTATAACTGTCTAAACCAGTCAGTAACCTTACAATCTAGCTGTTTATACCTGGTTTAAGAATCTTTGGTTATATATAATTTTGTATTAACCATAAATATTCTGAATTTCTACAGCTTTGCAGTTTCAGAAGGTAAACAACTACTGTCTTACAAGAGACAGGACTGGGCACTTATACAGGTTCCCCTGCACTGAAATATTGCTGCATTGGGATATAAAGAACAATTTGATAATAAGCTAACCATTTACAAGTTACTAACATAAACATTTTCAAAGACTTATTTCAAAAATATATAGTCACAAATTGTTACTGGAAATTCTCACAGTTAACAACAATGATGTGAATTTTCCTACTACCCTGGGTATTGAACAAAAATCTTTGCTTACTCAAGGAATTCCATGCTCAATAGAAAATCTAAGAACAAAAGAACTAAAAAAACCAGCCCAATGAAGTTCAAAAGGTGCAAAGAAATGCTTAGGGATTCTACAATACTACAAGAATGTCTTTGCTGATCTACATGAAGCATGACAGGCATAATCCAATCTGCGACAGGAAAGATTAGTAAAATCCTACCAAAAAAGACATGCAAAACACCAAACTATGCTGCTATTAAAACATCACTTTCTGATATGCATGCAACAAAATTTCAAAAGAAGTATAAGACTCAATATTGTTGGGTGAACTTTTACTGCATTTCATATTATATTGCATCATTCATTAAGAACATGAGGAGTGGAATGGAATAACAGTAATACCCTACATATAATGAAATACAGCTAATGGATTTTAGATCATAATTCAGAAAAAGACTGCCTTTGTTCTTTCATCGGCCTTTGATCACCTGTGGACTTAAAGGAAATAAATATACTACTTGTGCTTTGCTTCTTTTTCTCACTTACACTGTGAACTTTTTATGAGACTTTCCTTGTTATATCTCTGCACAGCACCAGTAGCATGGGAGACTTGGAGAAATATGTACTTTAATGTGATCCATTAGCAATTTTAGCCATAATGAGCTCTTGCATTTATTTTCCATCACTGCTTATTCTTAGAGTTTTAGACACTCTTTTACATAATTCCTTGCTTGTCCTGACAGAGTTCAGGACAGCCACACTTTGACATTCCCATATCCAAGGTCAGAAGTGTCCTGAGACAAGAACACAGTCAGCTGTTTCCCTCTTACACGCCTAAGCAACGTAAGGTCAAATTAAATGACATCTTCCCCTGGCCTAAAGATCTAAAAGAACCCTCATTATTGAGTCTTCACTGCAGCTACCTACATCTCCCACAAAGTGATGTTAGTTAGACATAATTTTGCTTTAATGCCAATATTTAATACCATTTTTCTATCAAGTAAGACAGCTCTAATCTAGATGTTCAACTTAATACAGTTTCAACACAAAACCTCCCTCTCAGGTGGATGCTCTTTTCAGGGTACATGCAACAACCGCCTGCTCCGTTTGAGAGTATTTGGCCAAAGAAGCCATAAAGATATTAACAACATATAGTAAGGGCGGTCATGTTAGGAACAAACTGTTTGGGGCAGTGGCATAACCAATAAGGATATGTGGAGTGTGAGAATCTTTATTTTCCCAGTTGGAAGGATAAGGAAAGGAAGGGAGACAAAACACAGAGAGACATAAATCCAGGCCAATTAGCATTAGCAAACAATAACAAGAAACAAACCTGGGCAGTCAGACTAATTGATGGGCTATCAAAGAACTGTACTTTTCAACGGATGAGGATGCAAATCTGGGAGTCCTGCATTGTGGAAGGGTTTGGTGGGACTGTGTGAAATGGTGAGGCAGTGAGCAGGGGAAGGGGGAGCAGGAGGAAACAGACAGAGGGGCGGGCAAAAAGGGGTGTAAAACAAGACAATTCCATTGTTAATCAGTGTTGGACAGAGGTTGTAGGTTTTTTTATCCTACAGCCACTGTAAATGCTGTATGTGTAAAAATAAGCTTGAGGTACTGGGGTGAGTGAGCGGCTCAGAGCTAATGGCTGGAGTGGGGTTCAGGTCACAGCCCGTGTGCCTGCTGTTCGCTCCTGGGGTAGTGTGTTTATAGAGTGTCTTTAGAAGGGGCCTCAGCTCCCAGCAGTGGTCTCAAACAGGCAGAGTCTGAGCCGGTATTTAGCGTGGGCTATCTCTGGGATGAGTGTGTGAGTGCTGCATGTTTGCAGTGAGCACCCAGCTGCACCAGGCGACAAGCTGGGGACCTGTGGGGCAGATAAGAGGGGTTGGGCTCCACATAGAAGTGCCAGTTGTGTAAAGGGGCCATGCTGGTACCCTAGGAATCTCACAAATGTCCATTTGCTTGTGAACCTGAGGAGTGTTGTGTGTGTGCTCCGCTGGTGACCTCCCGAGGCAGGCTGTGTGATCAGCTGTGTCAATGTCCTCAGTGAGTGAGTGTGTCCCCACATCTGTGTGTCCCTGCGACACATACTCAGCTTCACTAGTGGTTGAACCCACAACACTACCCTGTGGTACCTTAAACCCAACAACGCTTAGCAGCCCTAACACGCATCATACTGCTTCAGACAACCCATCAACAGTCCCTCTGTCATTGGAGACAAAGGCAGAAATGCAACAATCCTTGTGTCAACAGAGAGCAAGAAAAAGAAACCTGACTTAATTTGTCGCAAGGACACTAAGCTGAAAGGGAGAAAACTTAAACTCTCATTTACTTTCTTTCCAGAGATTCACGTAAAATGCCCGAGCACTCAAGAGGCAGAAACTGATGTCTGCCTCTAGTGTCATGATTTGTTTTCTTAATGCTTGACAAAAAAGCATTTTTCAGGTTATCAACACAGTAACTTTTTCCATTCAGACTGGAATGAATTCTAGCATCCATATGTAGAATGTTGCTCTTTTTCTTTTTTTGACACTGTAAAATTTTGAATGTTGCAATTATTTGTAGTTTATGTTTATTACATATTATGTTAATGATCAGTCATGAAAATGATAAGAATTTAGTAAACAAAAGCCATTTTAAGTGAAAAGCTACAATATACATGAAGTGGTTTTTTACCTGCTTATGATTTGCTGGGAGAGGAAGGGAAAATAGACACTCATCTTTTTACCATAAATTAAATAAATTAAATCATACATATACGCAAAATAAGGCTTAGAATTCAGGTAAATATGTATGATGATCAGCTTCTGAACTTCCAGATACTTCAAAATTATCAAGAGCAAAACCATGTAAAATAGCGTCTAACAATATATTTTTAAAACATTACCATCTGTTTCACCGCGTGTAAGGGATATGAAAGTACATGGTATGTATTGTATATTGCCGTAAGCCAATTAAAGAAGGTAAACTCATCTTAGACTAAAAAATTCAAATATGAAAATGTAAAATAAATATTTTTCTTCACAATCTTTAACAATGCTTTTCTCAGTTCCCTCAAAGAGACAATGCTTTAGAAAAGAAAAATGGGGATTTCTTCATTTCAGCCTCAGGAAAGAAATCACTGAAACTGTGTCATTTATCATTCTGGAAAGTACTGTATATATTTCAGATAACTGTGAAAATATAATGTTTTGTTCGATAATGCAGTAATTTTTAATTTGGTTCACTCTGCTTAAGATGGTGACTTGGATATCATCAAATAAAAAAACAGAGAAACAAACAGAGAATTTAATAAGATATATCATCCTAGAACAGCCCAGGTTGGAAGGGAACTTGAAAGATCAACTGGTTCAACCTTTTGTGGGAAAGGGAGCCTAGTTCAGATTATCAAGCACCCTGTTCAACTGAATCTTGAAACTCTCCAATGATGGGAACTCATCTGTAAAAACTCTATTTACTCCCTGTAAAAACTTTATTTCTTTTGTTGAGATGAAACGTCTCCAAATGCCGCTTGGAGCTGTTGCTTCATGTCACCTCCATGTGGCTTCTTATGAAGAGAGTCTCTGTCCTCTTTGTAGCTCCCTTTTTAAGTACTGCTATGCTGAACTCCAGCTAGTGTTAATAGCTCACTCATTTGATTGACAATAGATACAAAAATCAGTCCTCTTGTTTTTCTTGAACAATTTCACTTAAAAATGACTGAGAGACCCCAGATAAAGGGACTCTAACCATGCCTGCAATCCTTGTGGAGAGCTGAACACTGCCAACACTACGAGTTGCACCTGGAAACATCCAGCAATTCTGTTCAGGTGCATTGGCTTTACTACCTGTCTTGCTTCCATTAACTCTTACATTAGCCTGCTAAGTTCAGTAACTTGGCAGAATTAAAACTGCCACACAACTAAATACATCTATATACACGCTCATGTATATTGCTGCTTTGGAATGTATTTAAAGACACAGTTAAATGCTCGGTGTGCCATGCCATAATCTTTGCAAACCCCAAGTACTATGTCATTTGTTCCACAAGCTCTTCTAAACACTTCCAAAGTCGATTAAAATAACACGTACTCCCTCATTATCTCTAGTTGTTTAGTTGTTGTAACTGACATAGAGTAAGAGATACATAGAGATATAATTCTTTAAAGAGTTTTAACTAAGTGTGAGACTGCAAAGCCCTACCAGGAAATGCTCCACATTTGCAGCTCTCAACTCACGCTGCTCTCCTTTTACAATTTAGACATCCACGAGACTGAGTCTAAAGAGATCCCAACATACAGTCATAAATCCACAGTATCACTGTTGATCTCTTTCAAGTTTGGTCATTTGATTCTCTCTTGTTACTATTACTTAATACAAAGAAATGCCTAAAAAAGTCACACAAATGCTCCCAAACTAGCAACAAATGTAACTCATCTCCATTTACCTCGAGAAATCAGAAATTAAATGCATTATTTCACCTCTTGCAAAATTATTGCTGTCACATTAAATAGAAATTTTCATGGAAAATATAATCCAGATGTTACAGGATGGAACCAGGTTTGCATCTTTGTTCTTTGAATGCACGCACTCTGAATATAGTATCATTCCTAGGAATGGAACCTTACACCTCCCTTTCCAAACAAAATTGTGCATTCACACTGAAAACAGCTTTTTACTTACCTATACCAAATTAAGTGTCATATAAAACAGCCAGATGGAAACAAAATAAAAAATATTAAAAGTACTTATCTTCAGTATAAGCCAGACCAGAAATGAAAGACCTCTTCTAGGATGTAAAGAAAATAAATTGAAACAGTTTATAGTCCTGACCACAATTAACTTCTCTGTTTTTCCAGTTGGAATTGAAAGAATTCATATGTCTCTGCCTCAGGCTAGAGAAACAGGAAGCAAAGTGGGACACTTAGTTAAAAACTGCCTCTTATATCACAAAAACACAAAATGGTTGAGGTTGAAGGGACCTCTAGAGTCCAGCATGCCTGGACTCTAGAGTCAAGCAGGGGCACCTAGAGTCAATTGTCCAAGACTATGTCCAGATGACTTTCATACTCTCCAAGGATGGACACTCCACAACCTCTCTGGGCAGCCTGTGTCAGTGTTTGGCCACCCAACACGACAAAGTGTTTCCTTATTTTCAGAGGGAACCTTTTGTATTTCAGTTTGTGCCCACTGCCTCTTTTCCTGTCACTGGACACTGCTGGAAAGAGCCTGACCCCCTCCTCTTTGCACCCTCCCTCTGGGTATTTACAGACATTGGTAAGATCCCCCTGAGCCTTCTACTTCCAGGCTGAACAGTCTCAGCTCTGTCAGCCTTTCCCCATATGAAAGATGTTCCAGTCTCTTAATTGTCCTTGTGGCACTTTGCCACAGTCTCTCCAATATATCCATGCCTCTCCTGTACTAAAGAGCCCCAACTGGACACAGTACTCCAGGTTTGGCATCATCTATGCTGAGAGGAGCAGCCAAAACAGGACACTGGTCTTATTAGTAAAGAATGAGGAGAAGGAGGAATTGAATACTTCAGCATATTCCATGCCCTTTGTCACCACGATCACTGCCCATTCAGCAGCAGGTACAGGTTTTCCCTAGTGTATTGGTTTTGCATGGCCCCTGACCTCAGATGGGGCCACTGAGATGGCTCCTGTGAGAAACTCCGGGAAACTTCCACCATGTCTGGCAGAGGTAACCTCTGATGGCTCTGAAAGATGGACATGGTGCTGGCCAAAACTGGGCCAATCAGAGAGGTTGGTAATGCCTCTGTGATGGTGTATTTAAGAAGAAAATCAAAGCAAAGCCACAGTTTTTTGCTTCTAGTTGGAGAAGAGGAGGAGGTGAGAACATGTGTGGGAAAACAACATGGCTACACCAAAGTCAGTGGAGAAGGAGAGGCAGGAGGTGCTCCAGGCGCCGGAGCGAAGATTCCTCTGCAGCCGTGGTGCAGACTGTGGTGAGGCAGCTGTGCCCCTGCAGCCCCTGGGGACCCACGGGGGATGCAGAGATCTACCCGCAGCCCGTGGGGATCCACGGGGGATGCAGAGATCCACCCACGGCCCCTGGGGATCCAGGGGGATGCAGAGATCCACCCACAGCCCCTGGGGATCCACGGGGGATGCAGAGATCCACCCACAGCCCCTGGGGATCCAGGGGGATGCAGAGATCCACCCACAGCCCGTGGGGATCCACGGGGGATGCAGAGATCCACCCACAGCCCCTGGGGATCCAGGGGGATGCAGAGATCCACCCACAGCCCCTGGGGATCCACGGGGGATGCAGAGATCCACCCACAGCCCCTGGGGATCCAGGGGGATGCAGAGATCCACCCACAGCCCGTGGGGATCCACGGGGGATGCAGAGATCCACCCACAGCCCCTGGGGATCCAGGGGGATGCAGAGATCCACCCACAGCCCCTGGGGATCCACGGGGGATGCAGAGATCCACCCACAGCCCCTGGGGATCCAGGGGGATGCAGAGATCCACCCACAGCCCGTGGGGATCCACGGGGGATGCAGAGATCCACCCACAGCCCCTGGGGATCCAGGGGGATGCAGAGATCCACCCACAGCCCCTGGGGATCCACGGGGGATGCAGAGATCCACCCACAGCCCCTGGGGATCCAGGGGGATGCAGAGATCCACCCACAGCCCGTGGGGAGGTGCCCATGCCTGGAGGAGGCTGTGATCCAGTGGAAGTGGAGAGAGAGGGCCCTGCTCCCAGGCTGGAGCAGCCTGTCCTTGGAGGACTGCACCCCATGGAAAGAGAGACTCATGGCACAGCAGGTTTGGGAGGACTGTGTGCCCATGGGAGGGACTCACACTCTCACACTGCAGCAGGTGCAGTGTGGCTGCTGCTCATGAGAGTGGACCCACGTCAGAGAGGTTCACAGAGAACTGTATCCCATGGGAGGGACCTCATGGTCTGACAGGATCAGGACTCCTCTCCCAGAGCAGCAGAAGAGAATCTTGGTGACGAACTGACCACAAACCCCCATGTCCTGTTTCCCTGTGCTGTTGGTGGGAAGGAGAGAGGGGATGGGGGTGAAAAAGGTGTTTTAAGTGTTTCTTTTACTTCTCATCATCCTCCTCTGATTCTGTTAGCAATAAATTCACTTTGTAACTTGAAGTTAAGCCTGTTTTGCCCTTGAAGTGTTTCCTCCCTCACTCATGAAGCCTTCATTAACTTTTTTTTCTTTCTCTTCTCTGCCGAGCTGTGGCAGAGGAGGGCGAGTGAGTGACTCTAAAGGGTGCCTGGTGCTGGGCCAGTGTCAAACCACAACACCTAGTTAGCATTTAGCTGTTTACATATTCATAGTCTCCTTTATTGTTGCCTTCGACATTCTTCCATAGTTTCAACTTCAGGCTTTGGCTTTGCTAACTTCATCCCTGTAAGACTGGACAGCAATTTTGTGCTCCTCATGAGTCATGTGTCCCTGATTTTACCTTCTTAAATATCCTGGATATTTCCTTCTTAAATGTGACTTTTGCCAGCAACTGCTCTTGGCCTCTTTTTCCCATCTTCCTGACAAGTGGAATGGACACCTCTTAAACTTGATCCTTAAATATCAACCAGCTTTCTTGACCCCTCTGCCCTCTGGGACCTCATCCCACAGGACTCTTTCAAGGAGATCCCTGAAGAGGTCAAACTCTCCTCTCCTGAAGTCCAGACTTGTAATGTTGCCTTTTGCCCTGCTCCCTCCTCTTGGGATCCTGAACTCCACTATCTCACGGACACTGCAGCCAAGGCTGCCTTGTCTTCCCATCTCCAGTGAGCTCATTCCTGAGTATGAGGTCAGTTACACACTTCTTTATCATTTGTTTGAGGAACTGGTCATCAGTTCTCTTCAGGAACCTTCTAGATTTCCTATATCCTGCTGCATTGTCCCTCCAGCAGATACTGGGATGGATGAAATTCCCCATGAGGAGTAGGGCCTGCACATGTGAGGTTGCTTTAGGCTGTCTGCAAAACTCCTCAACTGTGGAGTAAGGCAAGTGTTTTCCTTTCCCTAGAATAGGCACTTCTTCAGTTACAGACTAAAATCTGAGCTAACAAATGATTACCAGCCAAAATCCAAAGTGCCTAATGAATTTGTAAAGACACAGAATTTTGGAAAGGAGATGGACTGAACTGTTGACTAGGATTTGGGAACATTAGAGATGCCCAAGTCCCAAATAAACAATGTTCAGGTGGCCTAGAATTATTATGAATCTTGAAGAATGTTTTATTTCAGATTCCTACTAGTAAATGTTATTTTAAAAAAAACCAAATCTGATATTCCAGAACTTTCTGAACTGTAGCAGATTAATCCATGTACTTAAAGCAACTTCAAGCGTTTATACAAATGCAGTCTCTCTACCTCATTAGCACATTGTATTTTAAAGTCACTATTCTATCACATTTATATCATAATCTGGTTTTTTTCAGTTTTTAAAACAAATGTTAAGACTAATTTTCTGTAAAATGTAAATAATTATGTACTTTTCATTTGTTGAATGATAGGGAGAAGTTAAAATGAGAAAGTACTCCTTATTGTGAAATTAATGATCAGGAAAATATTACAGAATGTGCATCAGTAAAATTATTATACTGTAATAACTGAGAAACCAACTACAGTGTCATCCATTTTATTTTGTTCTGCTGCCATTAAGTTAGCAGGAAAGAGAATTAAATAAGGTATAATACTTTCCTTTTAAAGAACAGCTAATATAAGAAGAGATACATGAATGTAATGGAAAAGTGCTTGACTTCTTTAACTTTTGACTTATTTTTTTCTTATTAAACCAATGATGCCTGCACCATCTAAATCCTTCTGAAATAATTTCCCACTGGGTGAAGCAAAAGCCACTGCAGGCTTTTTTTTTTTGCAGGGAGCAAAATCAGCCAATTTTTTAAAAGCTGCCTTCATTGAAAACCTACACAACATGCTACAGAATTCAAGCAGATGTTTTCATGTCCTAAGATTAAGGAAACTTTGTATTAATGTCTTCCAGTGGTATTACTCACAAAACCTGATGCCCTTTAGCTTCACTGGAGCTTGAGGTCAGCAAGAATGTGATACAAAAATATTATGGTTATTATGGTAACAAGTAAAATCTATGAGCTTGTAGCAAACTCTGAGAATAGGATCTGTATTGCAGTCTAATCATTATTTTTTACAACGCAGCAAATTGAAAAGCTTTTATCTTCATGGACTTTCAAAGTGTACTTTCTGTAACATAAAAAATCACTGTAATCACATGTTGCATACTGAAAAATAAAAAGCAAGTACTGTTACTAAACAATATGTGGGTCTGATTGAATATAGCAAGAATTAGCATCAAAATCTTTTAGAAGTATACATCTGAAAACCTGCAAGGAACTGAAATTCTTTTATAGAGATCTTCATAATATAAACATGGCTTTTCTTTCTTACACTTAGCTTTAGGCAATGAACTGCTGATCAGTCTGAGTGACAAATAAAGAAAATTGTAGCTTACTCTTATTATAGGACATTTTTTCATCAGTTCTCTTGGTAATAAAATTTATTGTTTGTTTCTAGATGCATTTTCAGTATTTGGAAAATAAAGGAAATGGGAAGGAAAAGAAAAGGAAAGGCAGGAAAAAGAGTGCAAGGGATGTTGTTTTCTATGGCACAGTTGTCTGTGGAAACTAAAAAGTTGTTACTTACTAAAAGGATGGGCATGAATACTAACTATCGCTCACAGTAGCCAAGTGGCCAGTCCTGAATCGGATCATTTACTTTTTTAATGAATTTACTTATTCGGCTTTATGATAGAAAATGAATATGGTAACTAGTTTATGTAAATCTTCTTTCTGTTTTTACAGGATTAACAAAAATAATTCAGAACATAATATATTTCCCTACTTTCTGAGTTTTTTTGTGAGTGCCTATTAATGCAGCATCATGTTTGCTCTGGAAGCTCTTTTGCCATTTAATTACAATCCACTGCATTTGCTTATTTCTGAGACTTTTACACTTTCCTCCTTCCTAGAATGGCATTTCAATAGATGTTTAGGTAGATGGGCATCCAAATCCCAGCTAAGACCCCTAAGGAAGCCCCTGAAACTTGTATCATCTGCAGCAGGATGGGTAATAGATATTACCTAAATTTTCTATAGTATATAATTTTGATATCAGAAATAGGTGTCAAATCCTAGGCAAACCACAGGAAAATTAATCTGTCTGGAACCAGGACAGACTGTGTTTTTTCAGCTGAAGACAGAATCGAATTTATGCAGATTTAACTGTTTCTTAAAGAGCAAACAGAACATCTTCCACACATCTGAATCAACCCCTATTCACTCATAATGATCTCAAAAAAATCAGGGAAATATTTTAGAAATTTTGATTTTTCTCGAAGTTTAGCAAAACAGCATGTTTTTTGTCAAGATAAAAAACTCCATAACAAACTAATGCTATCACAAGGTAATAACTTAAACTAATAAAAAAGATCACTATATTTACAAATTACTGGTTTTAACTAAACAAAATTTAAATTCACGCTTGAAATTATCATCTACATAAATAATTTCACCAAAGCCAAGTAAGATATCAAAATCCAGACCAATGTATGTCTTGAGTATAAAAGAAATTTTGAAGATACAGCCTAATTTAAAATCACAGATATACAGTGGCTTTACAACCCAACTGAAGATTAAGTATTTGTACAGCCATTGAAAGTTTTGAGGATCAAAATAATGAAGCACATTTAAACTAATTTCAACCATATGTTTCCACCAATTGAGGATTACATCTCCATCTTTCCAATCTGTAATATTTTGATACTTTCGGTTGAAGCCTTTCTTGTTTCACTTATTTTTTTTCAGCAATCAAAATGTATATAGCAACGAGGAGTAAAAAAAAAGAGATTCCTAGGGTTTTTTTTTTTTCCCTCATTTTAGTCATCTGCTACATGCACAGCTTTTGTTTTATATGAATTTCCTAAAACTCCCCTCTCAAAAATCAGAAACCATCTGGAACAAAGAAAAAGCTCAGGGGAAGGAAATGAGAGCACTAATATTTGTGTGCCATTCAGTGCTCCTAACTCTCTTTAGATTTTTTTTTGAAAGTGGATCAAAGACCTTCCCAGATATTTCGTACAATAAATTCTTCTAACATCAAAGTACTATAAGATGTCACTATTTTCCTCTAGAAGAAAAATCTCATTGGTTTCAAAGTTTGTTTTTGCTATTCAAGAATGACTTGTAGTCAGGTAAGTGTGACATGAAATAGCACAAATTCCCTTAATTACTTGATTTTTAATTTATTTGACAACTTTTTTCTTCTACAGTCTAAATCCTTGTATTCGTTTTCTTTCATACTGAACTGAAAAACCTTAATTTATGACACAAATAAGACCACCAACACGAACTAAAAAAATAACTTTGTTGAATAATTCTTGCCAAGTGAAAAGTAATCTCAGTGTTATCATCCACATACATAAGCCTCTTAATGCAAATTGTTTTTCTAGAGAACTTCATGAGCCAAGTCCTAAGCTAAAGTTTTACTGTCATTACTGCTTTTAAAGAGCTACCAGGTGAAGACAGAGTCCTTAATGTTTCTTAAGATAATGAGCGTGTAGCAGAGGTCTCTTTAACACCAAGAAGTGCAAGAGCAGGCATATACAGTAAATCTTTTCCCTGAGCTTCCAGTTCAGAGTAATTACCTTTGCCAGTAACTGACAGCAATTGATTTACTGTGATCCCAACATTAATTATGCCTAAGGGAGTCACCGTTCTGATAAATTACTATTTACCTTCTTATGTGGAGCCTAAATAACGTGACCACAGTTTTCTCAATAGCACTGACTTTTTGTAATGATATCATGCATCTGTTTGCAAGTATAAAGATAAGACCACTTACTAGTGTCCTTATCTATTTCTTTATTTGAAAACCTGCTAGTGATGGACTTCTGAAAACATGAACAGAAGAGCCACACAGTGACACAAGAGGTGATGACTTTTCATTCTTCAAGTTATCTGCTGAAAAGTTAACCATATGCTATCGCAACACAGTGTTTATTAAGATGATAACATGAGGCTGCAGCTGCCTGAACTGTGAATTTTTGATTGCTTTAATGATTTCTTAAAGTTTCAACTCTAATCTTAATTGACTCCAAAGAGTAAGATTTAAATTCTGGGAGAGCAAATCTGCTCGAGGAAAGATGCTCAAGAGTAAGCAAACTAAGTTACACTGTAACTGATGCTTCAACAAATTACAGTAAGATGAACTCACCTTCAAAATGTCAATCTTTACCTAAGAAACAGAGCATGAACTACTGAAAACTGTGGATTCTTTGACCTTGTATCATAAAAATCTAGAAATTATAAACAGCTTCTATAAGATGCAGAAATCAGTACTAGTTAGTGTATGCTCCGTTTTTTTTAAATCTAGATAGAGAATCATAAAACACTGAAAGGTTAGGGGTGGAAGGGACCTTAAAGATCATCTAGTTCCATACTCCCTGCCATGTGGAGGGATGTCATTCACTAGAGCAAGTCACTCAGGACCACATCCAGCCCGGCCCTGAACACTTTCAGAGGTGGAGTATCCACAGCTTCTCTGGAAAGCCCGTTTCAGTACTGCACCATCCTCTGAATAAAGAATTCTTTTTCCTAAATCTAATTTAAAACTGCCCTCTTTTAATTTAAAAACATTGCTCCTTGTCCTGTCCATTGTAGTCAACATATCTCAAGTCTGAATTAAGAAAAATAGTGAGCTGAATAGCACTTAAGCACACAACGGTCAAATTTCACAGCTACTGCAAACTCCTATTGTGCTGTTCATATTTTCAAACCACAATACAGAATCTTTCCAAAGTTCTTAAAAGAGGTGATAGTTTACATCTTATATAGTAACAGACTTTCATCATGTCAACCTCTGCCTTTATTTTATTTTCAAGTTGGATTTGATTCTGCTGTGGAGAATGGAAAATTGATCTCTAATAAAGCAGCCCAAGAGATTATGTTCAGTTCTCTAAAGTAGAGTGACAAAAGAAGCTGTTTTAGGAGTCAATTCCACATGAAACTGGCAGGTGTGACATGAGCCTGTAAGGCCCTTTCAGGCACAGTTAATTGTCAGACAGGGTACTGTAGAGGCCTCCAAAATGGCACTTTCTGTATCTGCCTAGCAAATCTTATGCATTATCTGCTAAATCTTCTGATTCTTAGTGTCTTTTCACAAGTTGCTGTATGTGTGAAACTGCGGTTCTCCTCTCTGGGGCAAACAGGTAATTATCTTTCAACCAAGCAGATCAAAGTCACTTACATACAACATGCAACGAAGTTCTCACAGCTTCTGCCCTCTCTGATGACTGCTTTTGAGTATTTTCAAGCAAGAAGAGTGTAAGAAAAAGTATTTGGTCACAGGAAAAAGTCTTCTAGCTTAACCATTAACAAGGAGAATGGTATCCCTTTCAGCTCCATAACATGAACTACGGTAGCAACATGCTGTTAACTTATTTTTCTTCATTCTGATAATGTATCTTGCTATTTTAGTGTTGTATGCCACGTTTCACCACCAGACTAATTTTAGTTGAACAGAGTTGGATGTTTAGGTTTGCATTCAAGAACTACCTTCATAGCAGGCATTTGAATTAGCTCTGTCTTAAGCAAAAACACACAAACTTGTGCCCATCCTTGATGGAAATTAGCCGCACAGGACGAGTTTTTCATCTCACCAAGTTTAATACAGTTGTTTTAAATAAACTTGTTTTAATTTAAATCAATTCTGCACATTTGCTTCAGAAGAAATAAAAAGATAGATCCAGAAGACAATTCCCTCCATTCTTAAACAGGTTAAGTGGATTGACCACTGCAAAGTTCTGATGATTCTGTAGGTCCAGGAAGAGCCTTCCCATATATATATGCGTGCAAACTATGAATGACATTAAAATTCATCTGCCCTGATGTAAATATTTGCAGCTGAACTAATCCTACTAGTATATACTACTAGAATCGATATGGAGAACTTGGATGTTTAAAGCACCATTCATCTGCTCCTGAAATATGAATATTATTTCTGTGTGTCTCTTTCTTTCCTGTGACTTTAAATGATACCTGGGCATCTAGCTCAAATACATACCTCCAAAGCTTTGATGCATATATTTGGTCAAAGTTCCAGTTCCTCACAAAATGCAAAATAACTCATACTCATTGTGAGAGGCTAACCCCCCTGAGAGCAACACCAAACTAGTTTACAATCACAAGTTAAGAAAAAGCTTTCAAGAAAACTGGCAGGCAAAGGAAAATTCTGTTACAGAAATAGTAACTGAAAAAGATTTTTATTCTGCATGGTAACGATAATGACAAGAAAGTATTCAATTTTATTAAATGAACAAAACAACATAGAGTTCATCCAAGGCTATTACAAATTACCTCTGGAACAAATCATTTGGATCTTTCAAAAATAGTTGATTCTGCAGAATTTCTGAAAGACTCACAAACATGTATATTGTAATAATAATTATTTTTAAAATACAGAGCTCATAAATGCAATATATGCTACCTGGATACAGGCAAAATAATGTTTTTCTGGGAAAACGAAATGTTCTTAAGAGTAAGATAACAATTAGTTCCAAGAAGTGTGACTTTGTGGAAGATATGTCTTCTTGGCAAGATTGCTACTTTATAATGAGATCCCAAGATCTTTCTGTTTACAAAGGTAAATGAGATTAGAACCTAAAACCTTTGAATTAATTATTAAGAAAAGAAGTAAAAATGAGGGAAATACCCCTCTTGGATCACCAAAAATTAACTAGATTCTCTAAGATCCTGTGCTGTGACGAACTGCATTTAATAGAAGAAAAGATAAAATCTTTGCTGATACAATTGGCAGGTGACATAAAATTGACAGCAACACAAATAATGGTGTGGTGAGGCCAATCATACAGCTGAATCTGGATCTTTTGGTAATATGCAGTTATTTACACAGACATGAAATACAGCTGCCAAATGCAGAATCAGAGGAATATAAGACAGGTAATGCAATATCTTTAAATAAACTGATACTGGGGGACCTAGAAATATTGGCATAGAGAGAGCTGAGTTCAAATTGCTTTTATGGATATAAAGCAATATAAAGGATAACCCAGTCCTTGGGATCATATCAAGTCAGAATTGATGCACCCATACATAAACCCAGTAAAACCTGTATTAAAATCCTGTGCCATCTTTTTAAGAAGAATGCAAAAAAATTAGAAACCATTCAGGAAACAATGAAAACATCAAATCAATTCTATAACCTATATTTTATAGTAAGAGATTTAATAAGTTCAGCCCAAATTAAGAAGTCAACAGATGACATGATAATGAGTAATACATTTCCATAGGGTTTTCCGTATCTTTACAGCTTTAACTGAGAATGAACAGTGACTGCTATGCCTCCTGAAATCCTCTGATATAAGGCTCCTGGGTGCAGGAAGTTTGCAACAAGTTGTCATGGTAACTCATTACAGACCAAGTACACTCATTAACAGTGCAGTAACAACAGTTTATTTCCTCATGTATACACACATGTAACAAATGCCAAACCCCTGAAAACGATGGTAAAAGCACAGAATCTTTAAGAGAGTCTGTCAAAATTTTCAGGGCAAGAACATGCCTAGGAAATACCTTACCCTGACCTGCATGGGTAAGAGATGTTTGACAGTAAGTGACTGGAAATAAGACTGAGTGAATGAAAGCTCACACTAGGCTACATAATAAGAGAAATAAGGTGCACCTTTTTCAGGACTGAGAACATTAATTACTGAAGTAACATACCTAAAAAATATCACAAATTGATTATAATATGAATTCAAGAATAGAAATCTCTTTATAAGATATGGTAAAGATCAAAAAAAACATGTCAATGCAAAAATTACTAGGTGAAATTTGATGCCAAGTATATCGAAGTTATTAACACTAGATTACCACTGGCTTTTAAAAGCTCCCTGTATATATTACTTAGATTAATAGATCCTTTAGTAATATCAAAATGTTTCCAAAACCTTTTACATATGTCTGAACATTGTTCAAAGGAATTGTATCTCAATGCTCTCAAAACCAGACATATGTCTGCCTGTGTTTCATATTTTTTATACTTCTTGTTTTTTGGTATAATTTGACATAAAATTGCAATAAAAATTAGGAATTGCGTAAAAATTATATGAATGAGACCATAACATGAACAGAAACTATGTTTCTTCCAGGTCAAGACTGTGTGGTGGGTATGATGCCTTAAATGGCTACCTAGAAACAGAGACTAGGCAGGAATAAAGGAAAAAAGGAGGGATTTATTTGAAAGGCCTTCAGACGTGCACTCTGGGCTCCAGAGGGTCCTGCCTCAGTGGATCCCAAAATGGACGACATGTCACGAATTCTTCACACTTTTATATCAGCATAAATTCACTAACCAGAACCAATGATGGAATTTCCCCAAGCTTGCCCGCCTTCCCCAAAATGAGGGTTTACAGTTCTTGGGCCTAGGACAGTCTGGGTGTCCCTGGAGAGCAAGCAGGAGAGGCTTTGTTATGTCTGTCTGAGCATGACAGAACAGCACTTAACAAGCTACAGGAAACTTCAGAGTTACACTAGCAGCACAGGATTTGAAAAATATAAAAGTTAAAACCTAAGGCATGAGGTAAGCCAAAATGTCATCGTATTGCAGCCAGTCCCTGGGGGCAGGTCACCCTGTGTGGGCGCCGGCAGACCATGTTTGTCTCAGAGCCGACACGCGCAGCACATCAGCACCACCAGCAGCAGAGCCCGGCACGCAGCAGGAGGAGGCAGCGGCGCTGACCCCACACACGCCGGCACTTCTCATCTGCCACTAGAACTCCTCCGGAATCTCCCACATTCCCAAGAGAGTTTGCCGTTCCTTCCCTTTGTCTCCTGGAGAGCACAGTCACCTGCAAAGGTTGCCATCTAGGGGCTAGAGTCTGATGCCGTTTTTCCTGTCTTCCCAGACACAGTTGCCCGTGGTGGACGCCACCACGGAGAAGGGTATTTCTGCCATTTTGGGTGTCTCTTTCGTCTTGGGGAGATTGTGAGATTTAGGAATTTTGCATTCTACGGATTATTTACTATTATTCTTCCCCACTGCAGTTTCACTTTTTAGTAAATTGTTATTTGTTTGCTTATATCTACTTGTATTTAATTTCTCCTTATTGGTGGAAAGAGACTGGTTAAAACAAAGGGGGAGAACTCATTTTTGAGTGTTACCCTTTAAACTGTCTTAAACCAAGGCAGAGAGAAATGATTCTTTGCAAGAAGAGCACAGGACAGGGGAAAAAACCCAACCAACCAAACGAAAAATCACTGCAACAAGCAACACATGCCAAAATAACTTCAGAAGTAATCTCTTAGAAGTTGCATTTAATATTGGTAACCTATGAGAGATCTTATGTGCATATACAAGAATAAACATGTTTTGATTACACATATACAAATAGGTAACCTCACTCATCAATTCCAGAAATTTAACTGACAATACAAGGAATCACATATATCTTAAATTGGCTGTGTCCGAATTTTGATACTAATCACAAAGCTGACAAATAAATTGGGGGTTCAAGATTAAGAAATGAGACATACAATTCAGGTACCTGGTAGTCTCTCCTGACAAGTTCCATATTTTCTCTGCAGTGTTTAACAGTGACAGAAACCTCTGCTTCAACCACTGCCAAAGACATACAGAAATAAGACAACATACCAATCGGGTGGATGCTGATGCCCGTAACATATTGTTTCAGTATCTGAGGTACAAAGAAAGCAAGCAAGACATTTTAAGTCATTGCTCTTTCTTGCATGTAGTATTGACAGGCAGTTAAGGACTAGGTCACAGTACCCAACTAAACTAATTTTGTTCATATTTTTTTCCTTCAAATCTCATTTTAAGTGAAAAAAAATTTTTTTTTCATTATTGGCAAAATCTTATTTGCTTTATCAGCCGAATTGTTTTTTTTTATCAGTGTGGACCCATCTCATTAAAATAATCTTTATGAAAATCTCCTTGTCATTTTTTATTAACTTAGCTAATTAAGATCAATTTGCGAGTAAAAATATTGCTCTATGAACTTCATCCTATTTGGTTACCTTTATTCTAGTTGGCTAGATTGTATTTGCTGAGTATTACGCTTAAATATTAATTGTGAATTATACAGAAATATTAAAACAAGCGAGTTCTGATAAAATGTTGGGATGTTATAATTATGCAATATTTATTATTCACAACTATGCTATAAAGAAGCTAATAAACAGAAAAGGCACATTATCAAAATCTTACAGGCTATAAAAGTACATAATTATTTTTAAGAAGACCTAAAGTATATGTTCTTGCTATTATATACCTGGAGAATCTATTAACACTCTCTCAAGTGAATGCAAATACTTTCAGTTCCATGCTTTTCTTTATTCTCATTCAGAGATCACATCCTTTAACTATAAATAAAATGTGTAACTTTATCCTACTTGAGTCATGTCCAGTGCTTCAGCTAACTTCAATGGAGAATATGCACAAAACAAAACACTACAGATCCTATACATGCTAAAGTTTAGAAGACTTGCAACATGCTGCTATACACTCTGCAGAGGTGATGGAAAACAAAAGTATTTCTCTTATTTCTTTTTCCTCACTCTCAGTGCAATGCAAGGTTTTTATTCTTCTAGCTCTTTGGCACAGTCTGCAGGGTAAATTTACCCTTACACAGATCATAGCCTCTTAAGAGCCTCAGGAATCACCTAAGTCATCATTTAGTACTGACAAATAATAAATAGTTTAATATTTAAATACACGTCAACTGAATAAACAGAATATACGAGGCTTCCAAGAACTTACCAGAAAAAACAAGTTGATTGTTCCCCTACTTTTCTCGCCATAACTGGTTCTTCACTTCTGAAGCAGATATAAAGTAGTGCCATTGCTAATGAAGTACTTTTTCCTTAGAAATTTAAGACTTAATAACTTTTACGGTAGGATTCCACTGAAATAACTGAAACTCTGAGCTATAGTTTATCACATGCTATTTCCCTAACCTTTTCTGAACAATGTCAGGCTCACCTTTGGATTGAGGATTGTTTTAAAAGCCTTTATGAAATACAAAGCATATGACTCCTATACTTCAGCAGTGATTCCTTCAAACAATAATGAACTTCTCTGCAAGCAGTTTGCTATTAAATGGCTTTGTGAAACCTTCACATTTACTCAGCACATTCTTTTGCAAAGTCTAGGAGACTTATTCAATTGATCTACGTGTTGCTTGGTAGCAGCTTGATCATTTGATTCTTAGTAGGAAGATTAAAACTAGAGCATTTCATCATTGTACGCAATTTCTACCATGGCGAGTCAAGAGAGCAAAGGCAAAAAAGAAAAGACCTAATCTTAAATTCGCATTAACACAATTCCTAATCAGATGCAGCTTCTGATAAAAATCCCACATAAAAGCTCTTTCCTTTAGATATCACAGGCAAGAAGAAAGCTCACTTCAGCACAATATTAAAATACAGCTTCAAATCATTCATGGTTTAAAAAAAAAAGAAACCAGCAATCCCCAAATGTCAGTATTAATAGCTAAACTTTCCAAGAATTCTAATTATTTTGTGCTGGTATATATTGTTTTATTAAAAGCAGACTATGAACAGATTGACTGAAGAGGCAAAAACATAATTTTGAGAACTTCAAGACTACATATATCTGTGACACTTAAGCTTCATCTTTACTAATGAATTAAACATGGCTGTGTACTTTGTCATGGAAGACAATTTGTGTGGAATGACCCACATCTGCTCTGAACCAGCATGCTGGCTTCCAGCAGTAGGTGTTTGTGAACCATAATAACTGCAGAAGTATGCACAGGAAGTTTTTGATATTGTGCTGGAGGACTAACAAGCAATTATGTTCTGACATAGTTGTCAATCATAGAGATGATCAATTCCAGAACACGGGCATTTGCCTGAATACTCTGCTACTGATTAATTAGTAAAAACACAGCTTGTATTTTCACAGACTTAAAGTTCTTAGCTGGAGCTTGACCCTTCCACAGGTCAATAGTGACAAGTGGAAAGCCATTAATAAACATTCAGTGCTGATGAATGCAGAGAAAATGCTTTAGCATCTTTTTCTTAGACCAGAAAACATTTAGAAGTTAGGTCCCTGACTTCAGAAGGGTGATTCACAGGAATTACAGTAAGTGACTAAGACCCCACATAAATGGGGCTAGGTGTAAACCCAGAGGTTTTAGCTGTAAAATGATTAATTAAATATTGATTTCATCTTTTAGTAGGGCTGGTTAGATGAGCTCTGCTGCTGTTCAACCTGTAAGATGTAACTTATCTTCAGTAAATGCTGGAAAAAGTTGAATGCAAAAATATTTTGGAGTTCAAATCTACTGTGGAGCTTCTGTGCCTTAGTCAGAATTCTCTATTAAGTATGTCTACTTGCTGTAACTGTTTGCCACTTAACTCTCCATAACCAAAAACCAGATTCTGAAATTTGGAATTAAACTGATTAAGCCCTAAAATGTCACTAGTGATGGCTGTAGCAGTGTACAAAACCTCCATCTTGTTCAAGGAAGAAGCAGTGTAGCATTAATTCCCTGAGCTCAAGAAAGTAAGAAACTTAGATATTCAAATTCTTAGATTTAATTTTAAAGGAAAAATCATAGTTTTTAATGTATAAAGACATAAAACTTGTGGTGACTGATCATTTTTTATTTTGGAGACAGTGTATTATATTTTCTAATTCTCATTTCAGGGAAATACACAGCTTAAAATATAGGACTAACCTTAAACAAGATAACAAAAATATACCAAAAGGAAACAGGTTATTACTGACCACTAAGAGAAAAAAAAGTGTACCCTACCCAAGAAAATTATTCATAGGATATACACAGGATACAGTCAGTAGGATGAAACGTAATTTCTTTAGTGAATAATACATAAGGAAGTAAGGACAAATATATCAAAGCATGAGATTAGAAATCCAAATGCATTCTAATGTACCATCTTAGCTTTTTTTCCATTAATAAGTGTCTACTGACCTGGGACATAATAAAAAGAGAAGTCACGCTTTGACAGATTTTGTTACTGGACAGAATTTTGTTAGTTCACAATAATATCTGGCTTAACAGCTATGAGCACCTACAACACTGCAAATCAGCATACAAAGGCAAGAGAATGTATCATTCACCACAACAATGCTTTGAATGTTTTTGAATGTACTTCAAAGTACATCTGTTAAAAAGTATATTAATATAGGCTGTTCTTTGTAAACACACCACACAATGCTTGCAAATCAAAAAAAATCTTTGTAACATGATCTATCACTAGCATGTTCTGGTTTTAAAATCTTTAGCAAAACATAGGAAGTGTAAATTTTGGTAATTGTACACAGGATTAACTTCCATGTGAATTCATGAAATGATTCCTTGGTCAATACAGCAACTTTAAAGAAGAGAAATTTAATTTTATATTTCTAAAATGTATCCTTCAAAAACTATATAAATTGTAAAATCATAAATATTTACCCTATTACCTCCTGTTTTAGTTTTATTTTAAGTTACATTGAACTCTCCCAATTAGCATATAGCAAACGAAATCATACTTGAACAGAAAGAAAATGAAATTCGCTTTTCAGCATAGTCCTCAAGTGTGAAACTTAGAGGAAAATATTAATATTTCCTCCCAGAGTAACATAACTTGATTTAATTTCATTTTGTAACAGTGTGACAGGCTTCTGTCTTTTTCTAACATAACTGAAAGGGCTGTGGACAATCTAATGTAGTAAAGAAAAGGAACGCTTCTGTCTTTTTTTCCTTTTTTGCTCATTTGCTGATAAAATGTTTTGCCATCTTAAGATACTCATATAAAGGTGTTGGTGGAGAGTCCCTCAACTCTGCTTTATACTCTGGAAAGTGCTTTTTTATAGAGGAGAGAAAAAACCTCCAAACCTTTGTTTAAATGCTCCCCTCACTGGTGGTGTAGAGACTGAATAGAATAATTAGACTCTGCTGCTTTGCCAAGGGAAGAATTTTATGAGCTTTAAAGGATATTGCTCAGATCACCAAGATGTGCAAGGTCAGTATTTGATCCTTCCCATAAAGCTCTGCTGACAAAACTGATCTGTCTCCTTAGAATACATAATCCTTTCCCAGTAACAAACTAATGGGGTTCTTCATTTATTATGTTCTGTTTTGAAAGAAAAATTCTTATATGAACTCTTCATACAATCACATAAAACTTTACAACTATTCAAGGACAGGCATTCTTCTTTTGTTTATTTGTAAAAAGCCACAACTAAAAAAAAAAATCAAAACCAACAAAAAGAAATAAACGGAAATCCAAGCATCTAGGGAAGCAATAGAGGATTAAAATGCAGAAGCACAGTGCTAGTATGTGCTACTCACTGTAGTGGCACAGCACTAGGCATTTATGTGAAAATATCTGAGATTCTCTTTACACTTTGATGTGAAGTGTTTGTTTCTTGAAAGTGTTCTGCATTGCACTGATAACTCCCTAAACTGTTTGATGCAAGGCTGGTTACATGAGTTGTCCTTAACGAATTCCCTCAGGGCATCTATAACCTATGTCCCATATTAAAAGAACAGATTAACTTATTTTCAAACTAGAAGGCTGAAATCGCAAATCAATCTATAAACAAAATTGTATTTTACACTCAGAAACCTAGGACATTTGAAATTTCAATGTTTTCACAATCTTTTATATTAAAAGACTCAGTTGTAGATTTCTCAGAAAAATCATGGTACTTGAGTCAGTATGGAAAACTGTTTCTCACATACTATTTTATGTGGTTCTAGAATACACATTAGTACTTGATCACACTTTGTTGGACTGGTAATAGTGGCCAGCTTTACAGAACAGGAGTATCCTGTAAATCACTGAAAACTATTGCAGTGGATTTCCAAAAGAAGACAAGTGTGTTTAGGACTGAACAGAGAAATCAACAACAGTTAGCAGTTCTGGATTGATTTCCTTGTAGATCTTCAAACTCTTCTTGATTAAAAGGAAAACAAAGTTCTCCTTGTTTCTGATTCAACACCTGAAAGTCCTCATATTTTTTATCAAATTACGTATTATTTAGAGCTACAATCTGCCACCTTCCCACCATCCTCATTTCTCTGCGATGTTTTCGGGAAAGCTACACTACTTCTTTCTCTTCTCAAAAGCCATTTGGTCACACTATCACTAGTTTCAGAAATCCTCTCTCACAGTCTAGATTCATTCTCACAGCAACTGGAAAATATTGCAATAAATGTAACTTGTCACATCTCATTGAGCACATTTTCATTAACATTCAGCACCAGTTCTATCTCCTGTTATATATAAAAGAACATGCATAGTATATTTTCTAATGCCTATTAACCTATAAAAAGATAGGAGAAACTGATGAATTTTGAGGTAACAATTGCCACTATCAGTTCATCTTCAACCACTACTTTCTTTTACTATGCAAACTTGACTATCATCTCAGGAAAAGAAGTTTTTAAAAAAAATAATGAAGAATTTGAAAATGGTTTAATTAGTCCTTGGTGAAAACAACGGGCATGATACCTAAGCAATAAAATTTTGAGCTAACACATACTTGGTTAAATCATTATGGGTGGAACAGAACTGAAATAGCAATCTGCTGAAACACAGATGGGTCTATCTCAAAGGGAAGATGTAAGGTAAGGAGTTGGGATTTGTGTGTATGATAGTAAGAACACTTTATCAACTGCTAACACTGTGCAGTCCAAGTCAATAAAATATATATACACAGGACATATGGGTAACAAAGTCTAAGTAAGACCTTCTTGCACATACATCCTGTGTAACATTTGATTATTCTTCCCTCCTGAATGGCTTTAATAATTATTAGCTATTCTCTGAAATTTCTGTTAACTGAAAAATGAAATGAGTCTCCACCGACAGCCAAACCACAGTCACTTTTAACATATGTAATATTTCAGAGGAAAGAAAAAGATGCCAAATGCCAGAAAAACTTTTTTTTTAGTTATTAACTACTGTTCATTAACCTTTGTAAAGATAAATAGTCTATGGTTACAAATATTTCAAGAATTCTCTCCAGTCATGCAAAGGAAAAAATACACATACACAATTTAAGGTACCATCCTTATAAAACTCTTTTTTAAATGTTAATAGGACTCCTAGGGTACAAGCAATTAGCTTACTATAAACAATCTAAAAAATTAAAATAAATTTAAAAACCCCACATACACACAGAAAAAACCCCTAAACAACTGTGTTACCAGAGATACCAATTAGTTTACGATCCAAATTGTTTCTAAATCATCCTGCATATGAGAAACAAATACAGAATATCAAAAACGCCAGAAGGAAATGACCATGAGAACGTTTAAAAGGCAAATATGACTTTGTTTATACAATATTCTCCTTGGAGATTTAAGCTGTCAGAAGATAAAGGGATCTAGCAAGACTGTAATGAAAATAAAAGATCATATTTTCCCAAAGGAATTAGAATAGCTTTGTAAATTAATAAACAGAAGACATTAATATGCTCCTACAAAAGAAAGGCTTCTTGATTTACTATGATGTATGCATAAATGCCTTTTATTCACACTGTTAAAAGGAAGATGAGCAATAATCAAGGGCAAAGGCTACACTTTCATTTCAATTAAACAAAGCGTAAATGAATGGGAATTAGATGAATACATCAGATGCAGACAGAATACATTCTTTGAGAAAAACTTGTAATAGGGATCGAAAAAGGAGTGGTTTTGGCATTACCACGCAAGACCAATAGATGCATAATTGTGCACAGCGGCAGACATCTTTCAGTCATTGAGTACATCAGAATTCAGTTTCCTGAATTATCAATTAGAAGGCTGCAAACATTAAGAAGGATCTTTGAGAAATAAAGATTAAACACAGGATGCTTCCCTGATCCAATCCTCCTTGATGTAAAAGTGACTTATGGTATGGTCAGGACAAGGGGTCCGGTCTGCTGTCCTCCCCCGTCCGCAGGTCTGTCTGACAGGTGCTCTTGGCCACTGTCCATGACACAGCTTGAATAGCATCTTATCCCTCCTGTCATTCCTTCGCTCTCCTTTTCGCGACTCCTGGGTCTCCCTTTCTCCACCCAGTCTCCTCTCACACAACCCACCTTTAGCTTTTCCCCTTTGGTGCCTGTTTTGCCATATTCATACTCAAATTCCAAACATCTGATACCACTACCCAATTAATTGCAACTGGTATATTCTGCCAGAGGAGCAAGACTTTGCCCCGCTAATGATCTTCAATGCTCCCCTCCCATTACCTGTGACATTCAGCCACTTCTCCCTTAACTTCTGCTTACCTACCTAAGAAATCCAGCCATTTCTTATTTGCAATTTCTGTCAGCTTCACATACATTTGCCACAAACATCTATATCTTATGTCATATCCATAAGTTCCTAACATCCTGTTTAGATGTTAGAACATTCCAAGTTCAGAATAGAGATTAATCAAGTTCCCACAGTCTTAAGGGCCCATTCTACTTCTCTCCCTGGACTGAACAAGTAAGGCCACTGCGTTTAACCTCACAAGTTACATGACTACAATTGGGAGGAATGAATCTGACTGGAAGCATATGTCCACACAGGACTCTAACTGAGCTAAGCTTGCAATGATCTAAGCTTGCTTTGCCTAGAGACTTGAGCCCAAATACTTACCACATGACCGGGCTTCTATCTAAAAGTGGTTCAGCTGCCTGTGTAGCCTCTCACCAGGGCAGCCTTTCCTTGCACTATGTATTTGTGAGTATTTTGAAATTCTTGACTTCCTGCTTGATTTCTCCCTCATCGGTATACTCCTCCATTGCCCTCATGAAAAGTAAAAACAGCATTTCTTTACCTCTCAGCTAACACCTTTGCTGAAAATTCCAGGAATACTGACACCAACATTTCTTTTATATACCCAGAGGTGCCAGAATTTGTTGTTAAATATTTTCAGCCTGAGAAGTCTTGAAGATTCTCTGCGTTCTTCTCTTTACCTGATGTGGGACATGTAGACCTTCCTCTTCTCTCACATACACTGAGAAAAAAAAGAATGTAGGCCCCATTTTTCTGCTTATTCTTTTTCCAAGATGTTGGAATTGCTGGGGAAAAAACACAGGAAATCCTTCTCATTCTCTTGACACTGGAAAAAGATGGCTGGATTGCAAGAGCACTTCATTTCTCATGTCAGAAAGGGACAATGGAAAATATGCCCCTATTGGCAGTGAAAGGATTATCATCCTGTCATTCCATCTTGCATTCATCCTGAAAGTACAAGGCTTACAACCAAGTCTTTCCTAAACCCACAGATTCTCTGTATTTTCAGGGGCATTAATGCTTCTTAGTTATAGAAAAAAAAAGCAGTTTATTTGACTAATGATAATTTTATTTGTATGTAACTTAGCTGGGTTGGGTTTTCAACTTTCCATCAACTTTTTATTAGTGTCAGCACTACTTTGTATATTTTCAGGATCAGAGTAGAGTAACTTTATCTATACAGTACAGGTATTGCTCCTTACAAGTTCTCCAAAAGCTTCACTGAGCAGCAGGTGAAAGCTTTAAGTCTTTAGGACAAAAACACCAGAGATGACACTGTGGAGGAAGAAGTGCAGTCACCCCTCATCACACTTGGCTAATCATGGAAGGAAAAGCTGCAGTGTAAGATATGGTAACAAATATCACAGGCAGGTTCAGGAAAAATCCCAGTACAAATACGTACTATGAAGAATGCAGAAGAAACATGGAGAAAATTTAACTTCTGTACATAGTGCTATGGTGATTTGTATACATAATTGGTACATAATTTCCATCAGTAAAACTATTTTACAATTAGGTAAAATGCTTTACAGTAAAGTACTTAGTGGGTTGATTAGCTTACTGAAACAATTATTGAGGATGATATAATTGCATTCATATGGAGAAAATGCTGGATGTTAAAGGGCTCTTTAACAGAAAAGATGTTCACTTGCAGTGTGATTACCTACTGAATCAAATTATCAAAGAAAACAATGGCTTCATATCTTCCTCCTTACATCTTCAAAACAAAATCAGATACCTCTCTGAAAAATAGTTTTAGCTACATTTTACTTAATTAACTCAATATAGATGTAAAAACATAATGTTTGACTACATGATCTAACATATATTAGTGAGATATTTTGTCACAGTATGGACAGGGTTTCAACTGTCAAAAACTAGAAGTAAGGAATTATATGAACAGATCTGTGGAAGAATAATTTACTTTCTTTCACATGCAGCAGGTGCAAGTGATGGTGACTCTCCCAAACTTACCCCTGGTAATCAGAAAGTACAAACCAGCCACACATCACAGAGTTACGCATCAGTACAGCTGTAGAACAAGACACCCAAGCAGACACAGGAAACAGTGTTGTGTGTCTCAAAGCATCTGTATTTCTATAGAAACGGTAGTGGGAACAAGAGAAATACCTCAGTCTTGCAGGATTGACCTAATTTAGAATATATGTCCTTTCCAGTTTTACAGTCTAGAACCTGTACATTAACACTACAACTGAATCAACCCTTGTAGGTATCACAATACAAAACGGAAATTTGCTTCCTTAAGCTTATTACATTTAATCCATCACATAATATTTTTAATGTTGCTTTTTCCTTATGTTCATTCACATCCTAGATAAGTATTTTAATCCACATAATTTTAAAACAACAAAAAAAGATTTAATATATGTTTAACTACTACAGGAATAATTCATGATTCAAAGGGCAGCTCTAAAATCAATTTCTGCAGTGTGAATGAATTTGCACACTACACAGACAAAAAAGGTTTGTATTCTGGATTCCACATTTTTAATGTGCATTACTAAAAGTCAGCTAACTGACTAAGGGAACAAACTTTAATAGATTAAACTAACAGAATGCATTTGTTTAAGTATGATAGTAAGCATGCAGTAACTGCAAGAAACCAGATTGTTCTGACCCAACACAAAAATATTTAAGGGAATACTTTAAAAAATTTCAGCCACAAAATGCAGTAAGATAAAAGAAATGGGTCATGCCCTCTATCTATCATACTCCTTGCCATAGTGTATAAGCAATTCTAAGAAAATGATATTCATGGCAAGATACTTTTTCCTCTTCAGCTGAAACCTCAAGTACAGACCTCTATAGAGAACCAGAAACCTCTTATACATGATAGACATGAAAAATGTACTAGTATCACTCAATCTTCCACTTTTGATATACTCTGGAAGCTCTTCATAAAGCTCAGCATGTTCAGATATAAAAAACTCAGAGATGATCTCATATTAAATTGGGGTTGGGTGCCTATATGGAAACCAAAGCTACTTCAGACTCTGTACCAATAAGAAAGCCATCCTGGAGATAGGTCAGCTTTGGGTGGTCTGTAGCACCTTTGAAGCACGGGTTCTGCCCACTGAGTAGGTGGTGAACCTAATGCCATCAGCACCTAATTTTCATTTCCTTTTCTGTTTCAATTCAAAAGTGTCTGAAGGTGTGTCACAGTCAGTTGCAGCGCCTTTCCTTAGCATACAACAGAACATAATCTGTCATGACAATAATGTCTGAGGTCCACACACAGTAAACACAAGCAAACTTATCACAGTCTCCCCCAACTGGCCTTTAGGGATTTGTCTCTGTGATGAACATTTTAGCAAGCATGACATTTGGCACAAGTCAAGCATTTTCTGAGAAAACACTAATGTTTGGGCAACGCAAATAGGTAATACTTTCAAGCTTCCTCCCAGGCAATGTGCTGTTTATCAGTACAGGTGCAGCTCAAATTAAAGCTACAAAATATGAATATGAGCCTAAGATCATATTATTGTCACCCTGAGTGAGAGTAACTTGGTGCTCTGTGACCATATGTGTGTGAGTTCCCCCTCTCCCACACAAATCTACCCCTATTCTAGCTAGATAAATTATGCTTCTTTTTGTTCAAAAGCTTGCTGATTTCCCATTTTATTCCTTTGCTGCACTTTGTTTGCAAATTGCTGAGAGCTGATGCATCTGTGATCAGCAGAGGCTTGGTTAGGACAACAGACTTCCAGGAGGGCCTGCCACATCTGGATCAAAAGGAATGTTTATGACAGCAGTTAATACAAACATTTGCTTCTTTTTTTCCTTCAGTTCTAAAATCTCTACACCACATTTTTGTAATACTTGCTCCACAGAAAAAAAAGATATATTTCATACTCCTCATTGATAGGAAACACAATCTTTTGAAATCAATTACACTAAAACCTAGCAGAGTCAGAATGCTGTTATCATGAAGGATTACTACAAATCTGCTGAGAAGTAGTCCCACTTGACTAAGACCAACATTTGTACAATTATTTACTGATAAAATGAAAATGCAAGAACTCCTTTATATCGTAATGCAGAAAGTGAAGATACTTAACATGGACCAGTTCCAAGCTTATTCTGTGCAAAAGTCCCCAGCAAATGTCTGGCATATATGTGAAGCAAGAGCTGGATGGGAGAGGTTTGGAGGAAAAAAAAAGTAAAAAAGAGAAAATAATTGATGGTATTTGAGCTAATTTCTAAATAAGTATTACTTACAGATTAATTCCCACTTCTAAGATTTTGCTGGTCAGATACAAGAGCAAAGAAATATATTCCTTTTTCTTTTGATTTACAACTGTCTTCTGAATTATTAATTATCACCTTAAATATGAATATTTATTTTGGATAAACCACATCTCTATTTTAAACTGAGACAGATGCTTAACTTCAAAACTGTACTTTCTTCAACTTTACAGGATAGAAGAAATATCTTAAATTAAATATTATTTATATCTTCTATCTCTGTAACTTCAATGCACTCTAACATTTATTCCCAGATTAAGTTCTGCTGGATTTCAGAGTTGAATTCAGAAATTCTATAGTAACTTATAGATCTAATCTGTGTAGTTGTCACAGTTTATACTAGAATTTTTTCTGTCAATTGTCTTGAGAGAAGTTTGTATATTAATTAAATACCACTATATTTTTAGTCTGCAGTGTACAGAACTGATGCAAAAAATCTGCAAACAAATCTGTATGAAGTAAAATACAGTTCTGATGCATTTATGTGGTTATAAATATCCAACAGGAATTATACTATACTATGGACAAACTATGTCAACCTTTTAATTAAATAATACATTTTAGCATTAATTATACAAAGCACTGAAAGTCACAAGATTGCCCCACTGCTTCCCTTCCCTGAACCTAAAGTAGCCCATTTGATTTACAGTAGAACAGATGGGCTTAATAACTACATTGGGTTGAATGTGAGTACCTACTCTAATAAGAAAGACTACAAAAGCAGAAATTATGGCAGACATGCAATCATAGCTGCCTTTTAATTATAAGCACTGGAGGTAGCTCAAAAGCACCATGACTTAGGCTACGGTTTCACAAGTCTCTGGCTGCAGTATCAGACAGACACACAACTGTTTGTGCAGCTGCTCCATGAAGCAGATCAGGAAAAGTATCCAACTTAAATAAAATACAGCAGGAAAAATTATCCAGTGTTAGTTTCCCGCTGTAGTTCACTAAGAAGCCACAAAAGTGGTTGGGATATTACAAAGAGCAAAGAACAGCACATACTGTCAAAAAGTCAGCAAGGAAGGAACATGCATAACTTAAAAGTTCATATTAATGCTAAAAATAAATAAAGAGAAAAATAAAAAAGAGCTTTAGGAATACCCATGATCAAAATTGGCACTTAACTGAGAAACTGTCAGACAAAGCTATCCCATTCTCTTTGAAGAGAATACGGCATAAATGTTTCTGATACAAATCAATGAAAATGAAGTGGACTAAGTCAAACAAGGCAAAACTAAGTACCCTTGTTAAAAGAGATCTCCAATACACAGCTGGTTCACAAGCCTTGGAATGCATTTTATCCTTCCAGTACCACTGATACTCAAAAAGTATGGAGGCATGCAAGGGTGGAAGATGAAAATAAAAGCCATGCTTGAAAAACTCATACTGACTTTAATTCAGGAACCTATGTTAAATAAGGAAATCAGGATTACAGGGTGCCCCACAAATCCCACAGAGAGACGTAAGTTCTTAACTCAATCTGCTGAACCTCTATTTGCCCAAGGAGCTTGAATATAGACGTTAGAAAACAAAGTATTTAAAGACAATGAATATGCCTTTTAATATTCAAATTCATAATGACAAACCCAATTTTTACTGAAATCAATGTGACTTGATACCTCAATTGACACTGTCTAACTTCAGGGAGTAACCGAGGCACTGAAATGGGAGGTGAAGAAGCCAGTTAATTTTCCTCTGCAAGTACTTCTCTCTCACTGTTGACTACAGAAGAACTCAGGAAAGCTAGGCTCCTAACTTAGGTGTCCAAATTACATGGAAGGAAGATAGGTTTTGATATCTTTGTGGATTTAACTGAGCTGCTCAAAAGCACTCCACTTAAGTACAGACAGCAAAGAGCCTCGTGGTTCTAGGTTTTTCCTGTTGTTAACAGAGAAAGATCCCTCTAGGAGTCATGACTGGTGCCCCTCACCATCCTTTCTCTCCACAGCCTACACTGAGGGCTAACTGCATACTTTAGGACAAAACAACTTTCAGCAAAATTACTAAAACTTATGATCATTAAGTATGAATGAACAACAGTAAGAAATAGGTACCTTTCAACGGCGAATTCAGATGCAGTGTCTCAGCAAAGTGTTTCAGCACATCCTCAACAGATGAATTAATTATCTCAGTGATGCCAGCACTCAGCTGTCTTGAGTACCTCAATGCCAAATCACCATGCTATGAAACTAATCTCAGTGAGTTGTACTTTTCACTCGTCACCTCTCAGATGAAAAATATAAACCCTGTTCACATGTTCAGTGTATGAAAGGGATGGTGGCAAATATACCTATCCTTTCTTTAAGAATCTGTGAAAAAAGAAAAAAGTATTCACCACAATAGTGTATGTTGCAAAACCTCCTACTTTTTACTGTACCAGAAAAGACACCATAAATTGGAAATTGATGGATTACTGTGCTTGTAGCTTCTGAGCTACAATACAGAAAACTGTTTAGCTATAAAATGTTTCTTTAAACTACTTTCCTTCAGACTGATACTACAGACACAAAGAATTTTAACTTTTGAAGTAAATGTAACCACAATGGTTTTCTTTATTCTTCTTGAAAGAGAAGTATTTGAGTAACTATATTTATAAAGCATTATATGCAATCCTTCATGGTTATTCTTAAGAGAGCTTTAAGTGAAAAATTTATAAAGAACAGAGAACATTGGTTTTCACTTTCATGCATTTATAAGTGTGAAGGAAAGGGTCAAAGGCAGGAGTAGAATTTCTCACAATACTTTCCTTGTGAATAGCAGCTGAGCAGTCTGGAAAGCAAACTAATTGCTTAACTTTCACATTATCAACCAAGCTGCTTTTGAAAGTGCAGTTAAAATCTCTGTCATCTGTTATGTTTGATCAAGTTAGTTTTGACTGAAATACTCATACTGTCTAAAAAGAGAGCTCTGTGGTTTTTTTAAAGGGTTTCAGAGACACCTAAGAAAATGCTGTTTCTTTTGACTTCTAGGACTTATTGGGGAAGGATGCAGTAACCATAAGTACTGCCATCAGAAAAATCTAAATGATTAAACAAATGGTGTCTGAAAAATCCTGCCGCCCCTGGCTGGGCTGCTTTTTCTTCTTTTTCAAGGCTCCATACCAGGAAAGAAAGGAGTCACAAGTGCAGCTTCTGTTCTTCACGTTGTTTATTAAGTTCTTGTCTCAATTTCTGTGTGCCGCTCCTGCCTGAGCCTAGCACAATGGAATCACGCTGCAAGAAGGTCAGAAGACCTTCAGTACAGACTGTTTTCAAAACTTTTTACCCAATTAACAGTTCCAACGTAAGATATTTTCAAGTGTACCAATAACTATTAATCCTAGTTAACATGTTTCTTCTACACTAGATTCTTTCTACCAATTACTAAATCACAAAAATTTAGGTCAGAGAAGAACGGAAGAAGAAGGAGAAGAAGAAGAAAAACAAGGAGAAGCCGACACCCTGAATTCTCCATGTTGTCTCTATATAATATATAGAGCAAAATCTAAAACAACAAACACATTCTCTGTTGTACACTAAACAAATATCTCTTCATTTCTTTGATGCTCTCTGCTCACCCAGAAGTGGGGGTAAATGCTCCCACGGACTTAGTTCACAGGCCAAGCCTTTTTGGGGAGCTTCAGGGACAAAATATGTCCCTAAAAAATCAGGGAAAGCTTTTTGACTTTCCTGGGTTCCAACAGTGTCTAGTTAGAAAAAAAGTACATTGAAACAATGAATGTTATCAGGTTATTTTGAGTCTCTGATACCTTAACACTAAACACTGAAAGACTCAGAATCAGTTAGGCTGGAAAAGACCTCTGAAATCACTGAGTCCAGCTTTTGACTGAACACGACCTTGTCAACTAGACTATACATCCAGTCATTTCTTGAACACCTCCAGGGATGGTGACTCCACCACATACCTGGGCAGTCAATTCTGACATTTAACAACCCTTTCAGTTAAGAAGTTCCTCCTGATGAATTCCTCTTGAGGTCCAATCTGAACCGCCCCAGATGCAGCTTAAGGCCATTTCCTCTTGTCCAGTTACTGACTACCTGGGAGAAAAGGCTGACCCCCATCTTGCTACAACCTCCTCCCAGGTAGTTGTAGAGAGCAGTACTGTCACTCCTGAGCCTTATTTTCTCCAGGCTAAATATCCCCAGCTCCCTCAGCAACAGCCCCCGCTTCCACACAAAAGAGGGAGCATGTGATTCTATCTCTGCATATGGCATATCAAACAGAATGAATGTTTCAAGTCTTGATCCACATCAAAGCAATGTCCAACATGCCCCCAACAGGATTTGAATCTGGCTCCTAGATATTTTAATGAGCAACAATATCTGAAATAGAAAAAGGAAAATTTCAAAAAATAAATGACTAGATTTTAGCCCATCTCTGTAATTCTACCACTGACATCAAATCTCTCTTTGCAGGCATCAAGATATTTCCTAGTCGTTATGGGGCTGCTGACAGCTTAACATGGCAAAACAACTGTATAACTTAAGCATAGACCCTAAGAGGATCCAACTATATAATGTGCCTTGTTCTTCCTTGGAAACAGCTGCTACATCTAATTTTTGAAAACTCATCAAAGTGACCTACACATCAAAGAAAAACATAAATCACAAGTAAAAATGCTTTCAATTCATGCATTTCTCAAAGGTCCTTGGAGGCATAACTATACTAGGGTAATAACCAGTAGATTAGAATAGGACCCGATGTTCAGAGGGCAACTAGATACTGGTGCTGGAATAGATCTGGGAGCAGACAACAGAAAATACTCTTTCAAAGAAAAATTCCTGAAGTAGAACTTATTTGAGACAGCATGGAGTACAAGAATTTTCTCTTTAAATTAATTTTCTAAAGTAGAAAAAAGTAGAAAAAGCCATCTAAAGTAGGCTATGTACTACCTATACTGTTTTTATAACCCTGGTGGCCTAACTACACAGAAAAGACTAGGATTTGTAGATACGAACTTTTTATGAGTTAAAAAAACATTGTTGAAAGTTTATCCACTCAGTACAGATCGTAAGAGAAATTATCTCCATCTACAAACTTCTGCCTAACTTATTTTATATTAAAAAATCCAGTAAAAATTAGAATTCTAATGACAAGTTATACAATACAAAAGCCCTATTTTCTTTTCCTACCATTTTTTACGCCCTTCAGCTAGGAATGTTCTCAATCCTATATACTTACTATAGCAACAGAGTCATGAATCAAAAAAGATAGTTGAAAGCAAACTCAAAAAATAGCTAAAAAAAATTTCACTAAAGAATCTCAGTAAAAATAACCTGGTTTCACTTAATAAGGCATGTTTAGCTTTAGCCTGCTAGAGAATGGAGGCAAAATATTACTTAGGTAAGGTATAGACTCATTTAGTAATTAATAATACATCATGGAAGATTGCTTCTGATGTCTTTATTTCCCCTCATAGTGCTTCAGATTTCTTTTGATAACCTGATGATGACTTGGGGTAGGAACAGGCAGGAATTGTTTCTTCATGGTGAAATAGCAGACATCATTATAAGATGTCAAGATACTCAAAGTAACTCAGTTTTGTAAAAAATAAAGTAGTTGTCATGCACAATCTTTCTTCATTTGTCATCAAGAAATAAAATGTTTGACAAAATCTTTAAAGTCCTGTTTTGTTGTAAAACTTGATAGTTTGAGGTCCCATCAATGGGTCTCAGGTTTTACTACTTTCTTAAAAGCCTGAGACAAATTCCGTTAGACAGTATGAATCACGGAAAAGAGTGCAAGAAAAAAAGACATTTGGCCATTATCAGTTTGTTTAAAAAGCCTTAATGAATAACTATACAAAAACTGACTGCACAGAGCAATAATGTCAGTGGTGTACAAGTCTTTGATGTTGAAAGAAATGAGTGTGAGTTCAGCACTTAAATAGGTAATATGACTTGATACCTCTAACCCAAGTCATCCAGAAAGTATCCATTTAGGATACAAAAATGTGTGGATCCTAAGGTCCCTAAAAATTTATAAAGAATGAAAAGAGTATCCAAATCAATCATAAACATTTGATGTGATATTTATACTTGAAAATAATTTTGTGAGACAAATACAATCCTAAATCCCACTTAGTTGCAAGGCTGCTTGAAGAGATTGAATAACTTAGTGGTCTTACCTTAAATCTCTGCATGAGAAAGAAACCTGGGGGGAAGTGTGTGGAGTAGATTGCATTCAGTTTTCTGATTACATCGACACTATACATCTTTCAAAGAATCCTTCTAGTGCCAGACTGCGCTATGATGAATGCTTTCCGACATTCACATTCACCATTTCTAAGACTGGAGCAGGACTGTAGATCTGACTGCTCTACACACCTTGGACCTGCAAAATATTTCTTTACAAAATAGGGTAGTGGTTGGCATTTGATTGCGGTGCATCTTCAAAAGCTGAGGGATGCTAAACGTGAACTGAAGAACTTGAGATGGGGTTGATATTCCATCATCCCCAAACAGCCTGTGTAGAAATGATGTGGCCCTATTTCCTGGGCCCTTTCCACAAACAAGACTCCGCTGGCTCATGGATTTTTCAGAAGGCTTTTATTTATCAAGAAAAGGAAAAATCAAGCTTTCTCCCTCCAGCCAGGTTCAGCTAGAGGAGTCGTCTGTCCGATGGTGTCTCTGTGTCTCCAGCACAGTCAGTCCAAGAAATGAACAACAAACAAAACATAACTCTTTCATTGGTCAAGGAAAGCATCTTACCCAAACAGCTTTCATATTTACATTCTTTCATCAAGGATTTCTCCTGGGAATCTACAGAAGTTCCCTTTAGAAATGAAGTTAACTATTACAATTGAAGACAAGTTAAAAAGAAATTGCTTTCTCCAGCTTTTTGCTGTGATGTCTCTATGATCCACCAAGGAGTCAGCCACCACAGCCTGTTCCACTGGCTAATCACCTTCACTGCTAAAATATATGGCTTATTTCTCAGCTGGGTCCATCTGGCCCATGTGTATTAACCACAAGGGGAAGCACTGGCCTAGATATTTCTTATGCCTGGATATTGAAAATGCATCTCAGTCAGCTGAGTGCATGGCCAGAGATCACCCTGCCTAGAAGATGCTTTTATCACTGTAGATTTGCTTAGTAGCTCACCATGTTCATATGCTGAGTATTTACTCTGCCAATGTGGACACAAAGGGACAGCAAAAGAATGCTACTAACACTGTATTTCCATATTAAATAGATAGTGTCAACTTCTGAAGGCTCAATGTAAAGGAAAAACAGAAAATAGGAAAATAGAGCTGTAGAAAAAACCAGCACATTTTTCCCCAGAATTTGTCCATGCTCTAAGTTGAGTCAAGAGCAACCAATACCACCTTTTCCTATATTATTACGGGAACAGAAGCAAGTTAGAAAGTTTTTTTGAGAAATTACTTAAACTTTGAATTAAACTTGACATGGTCTCTTTAGAATATTTTCCTTGCTTCATTTTCCTGGAACATCAATTAAGAGTTTTCTAGGTCTTAAGAATTTTCATTTTTAAGTTTTCAGGAAAATGCTCTAATTTTGTTCTCATACTGTATGAAGTTTTACATTTTCAGGTGTGATAAGTTAAAAACTATCACTTGCTCTGAATTCTCAACATGTACAGTGGGAAGATGCAAAGGCTGGACTTCTTTAAGGGTCACAGAAGATACTTTCACGTAAATGAGCCAGATTAGGGAACTACACATTCTACTACAGCTGCAGCTTCTAGCTATACTGTGTTTCACTGAAATTTAAAGCAAGATAATGCAGAGAAGAGAGCAGTCATGGTCTCCTAAGCACAACCCAAACTTTTTTCTTTAGATTACATAAGGAGAGTAGTGTCCTCATTTGAGACGCAGAAAAGAAACCTTCTGGATTCTCTTCAAAAAGCAGTTGATTAATTCTTAATACTGCTTTTGATTTTCACCTTCTTTTCTAATACTTATCATCATTTTAGGTTGTGATCTTCTCAAGAAAGGACTGTTGGTTTTAATTGCACACTGGTTAACTGTTGGTTTTAATTGTACCTGTCATTCCAGGTGAGAGAAGAGAGATTACAAGTCCTAGAAAAATGAAGAAATTAAAAAGACACACCTTTTCCCCCCTTTCTCTTCTTTCTGCTTAATGTCCTAATTTTATACTTCTTTTATTACTTCTCTAAAGATTTGCTTTTTAGGATTTATTCATCTCAGATTTGTTTACTTGGTTTCTTTAATCCACTTGTATGATGAGTGCACAGGCTAAGTTAATGCTCAGATATTTTTAAAAGATCTTCAATTGATACGTATATTTTTAATTATTTATGTCACTAGTATTAGTGCCCTTAACGGGTTTTATAAGAGGTGTTGAGTTTTAAGAAAATACACAAAAAGCTTGCATCATTGTGCATCTTCCCAAATCTTTTTGACAGTATGTTCCTGTTCCAGTTGCATTAGGAACCATAGCAACTGCAGGGAGGGATGCCGACTATCAAAGAACTGTTTCAGCTAGTGAAGGAAATCTGTAGTTAGAAGCAAGAACAAACCTATGATCATGATTTTTTTTTCACCCCACTACCTTGTCTGTTCTGTATCTTAACTCAAAAAGTGGGATCTTCCTGAAAAGCAGCAATTTCAATTACAATCTTTTATATCTTTTTTCCCCTAGGCTCCAGTGACTGTTCTGTAGGAGTGATGTTGTCTAGGACTTCAATATAACTTAGCCCCTTACTTTCAGAATATACATATACACTATATACAGTTCATGGAAGTAAAAAGGTGTAATCATCCGAGTTATTCAACTCCATTTAAAGCAGATATATTTGATGTCATTTCCTTTGAGCATTATGGGACTAAATGCCCCAACCTCTCACGCAGACACTGCAGTGTTGACTTCTACATTCTGAAAGAGTGAACTTGAATCTTTTGCCCAGAATAGAGTGTCATTTGTTTTTCTCGAGGTTTTGCAGGATATCCTCTGTGGGATTAGCACGTTGCTGTAGCGTTAGGCCTGGATGATGGAAAGGACACCCTGTGACAGCTAGCACTAGATGGATGCCTGTTGTGCAGCTGAATCAAGCCCGGAATCCCATCCAAATGACCTACTGTTAACGCCTTTGCCTCAGGGAGGGTCACACTGAACTTTGTCATTAACCCATTTTGTTCTTACACAGTCACCTTCTCTTCATGGTGTACTTCTAACTTCTCACTATTTCATCTTCCACGTTCTTGGCTAGTTTGTAACACAGCGCAAAAAGAGGAAGCAAAATCAAAGTTCTTTAAACCAAAGGGGTCATTAATCTGCTTCACAGTAAGGACTATAGTGAGTGGAGGAAGTGCCATCTTTAAACCCTAAATTATAATAAGTACTCAAAAAAACATTATCTTTAAAAGAAAACAGCAAGTTTATGATCCCAAGGTGGAAAAGAAAGAAGAAAAAAAAAGCCAGCTTAATAAACCATTAAATATAAAATAGAAATATTAAATGAAGAACTAAATCTTTCTCAAGGGAGTAATCACTATGAAATTTCCTTAAATATTAGCTATCTAATAACACAATAAAGAAAAAGACCTTACATAAAACAAATTACATATTTTAATCCTCTACTCTGAAGGAAATCTTTAAATTAGATGGCTATTTCAATATATTTTCAAAACAACAAGACGAAGTCATGAAGAATCGAGTCCCTCATGGAATGCATCAAAATTGAATATGCAGTCTCCTGTACTATGCTGACAATCATTTACAATAAAATCGGAATGACAAAGGGAAATTGTCTGTGAGACCACTGAGCCAGGTAATAGCTTCAGTACAACACAGTCACACAGCCGAAATCAAATTAAAATGTACACAGAATTTTAATACAGTTGAACCAGGCTTCACTTTGCCTATAGGATTCTGGCTTGCAACTTTTAAGTGACAGATCAGGAGTGAAAAAAACTACTCACTCATGATAATAAGGTATTTTACATTACCGACAACTTGTTTAAAATAACATAACATTAAAATTGTGTTTGGCAAAACAAGGAAAATTAGTTTGATAGCTATTTTAGTTTAAAACTGTCCTGACATAATGGAAGCACAAAGGAGAGCCACGCTTAAACTTCAAATTTCTAGTCCTTCTCTGTACATCTATAAACCTTGTAAATTATAACTACATTATCCCATCTTACAAAATTCAAAAGACCTCATAGGCACAACATAAAGAACAAGGAATACTTCAAATATTTAATTAATTATTTTCAGATACCTAACAATAAATAAACATATTTACATAGCCATAATGTGTTTTACACAAGTAGGGAAAAAAGAATTGGCATGTTTCAGTTTAAAAATAACACAACTTGATTTGAAAGAAATATTCTCAGCCACATAATAAGCCCTGAAGAACATCTTTGCTGTACTTTGCACAAGTTCATTTTCATAAGCAGCCAGCCCATGGTTATCACAGTGGTAGCACTTTAGGGAAATGTCCACTGGAATTTAAATACATCTCTCTTCATTCTTAAAATAAGGTAGTTAATTGTCTCCCATTCCGGAAATAATTCATTTTTTTAAAGGTCTGGTGACCTCAGAGGATTCACTGAAAAGGGCAACAAAATTGATAAGATCTGAACACTTAAAAGTATTTCCTATATATCTTGAATAACACTTTTTCGACAGTGATTCAGGCCTGCGACTGAAGACAATATTTATAAATTTTAGGATTAATTAAAAATACTCACTGGAGCAGCACTCTTCCTTTGTGGCACACAAGTACCCTAACCACCAAACTACAGAGCTAATTTTTCATTTTGCTTCTGTCACAGGACATATTAAGTAGCTATACAGATGAGAACAGCTGCAACATGGAAGAGTTACACACTGCAAAACAGATAACCCACAAAACAGCCAACTCTCCTCAGTAAATTCTGCTGCATTTTTAGACACTGTCCAAAGCCCCTACAGAAATGGTTACTTTACAAGCGCTGAATGGCTATGCAGCTGATCTACAGCAAATCTGTAGCAATGCTGTATTGTGACCTGCAATGCATATGCATTCCAAGTGCACTGAAATAGTGAATACAAAATGTTGTCTTCCAGAACTCAAGGATCAGCGTATCTCTATCATGGCACTCCTCTAGTCTGCACAGACCAAAGTTCAAGCCTTTAATGCAAGATGAGATTTGTAGATTCATTAAAAACGGATATTACTTGTATCAATAGCTCTTTTAAGAATCAAAGTACAGCTACTTACACTTGCTCATGACCTGTTTTATATTAGTAAAGGTATGTTTCATTGCAACTGTTAAAATCACTGTCACCTACTTCATTACATGACACACATACATTTCTGCTTAATTCAAGAAGAACAGAAAGTAGATATTCACTTCTTATTTTGCATGTAAGCCAATTGCCATATGATAAACAAAGGTGTGAACAATAGATCTGACAATATGTTTACAGAACCTTCTTGTACATTTCTACCTCTCCAGCAGGAGGGAAGCTCCAAGCAGTAAGCCAGCTTTCATTTACCTCAGGAAAGAAGCAATCACCTCCAAGTAGTTGATAAGCTGGAAACTCACGTGAGCTTACTGCTCAAAAACCTGCTTTTGCTTCCAAACCTTGTTCACACCCTTGCTCTGTCAGGTAGGGTGGCTGTACGGTTTCAGAGAGTAGGGAACTTCTGAGGGCTCCCACTTTGGTGAGCAGAATAAACTCATTGGGGCACAGCTTCAGACACACCTCAGTGTTGGTATCTAAATACATGAAATTTAGCTAAGCGTCCAAGCTGTCATTACAGTCAAGGGTGATACTGGGCTCAGCTCAGTTGCCTAACCATAGGTGTCCAGTGACATTTGGCTAATTCCTGAGATCCTTACCGATAACCTTGGGAGTAAAATTCCCAAAGGAGCAAAATTCTCCTCCCAGGTTTATGTGTACAGTATAGTTCTTTTTAGCATATTAAATGGCTTAATTCTGTCTTTACTTCATCTACTTCAAGTACATGTATAGTTATTTACAGGAAAAGACAGTGCTTGGTTTGCTAAATTTTGTAACAATGTATTTTAATGTTTGATTAATTCCAATTTGATGTAATTCTACCCTCCCTCACTTTTCCTTTTTTGCTGTTTTGATAGGATGGTTTTCAAATCTAAAAAGTCACTTTAAAATACAATCAGATTTTCCCACTCTAGATGTAAACACATCTATCTTTAAAAATTCCATGTGAAACCAGATAACATTAGATTTACTTCTGTTGGTAAAGAAAACTGGTTTTACCTCTCACAAAGCCTTTGAAAACACAGTACATGATTCAACTTCTAAGCAGTATGTCAAGTTCACCAAGATGCAATTTGGAAAAAAAGAAGGTTAAAAATAAGACTGTCTATACCACAAAAACTGCAAAATTCTTTTAATTTCTCACGTAGAATACGCAGCTCATAAAAGTGCACGTATCTGTTGAAGTGACAGTGTACAGATCTATTAGCTCTATACAGTTCCACTATAGGACTAATAATGAAAAAAATCATGTACCAAGTTATGAAAAAATTTAGGTTTTTTTAATACTGATATATAATATTCTAAATTTAAACCTATTCTTCAAGAGTCTTTATGACTGAAGCAATCCATCCCATTATGTTATAGTAAAGACCTGTGTAATCTTCCTGGAGAGAGATTAATGAACAAACCCTTTCTGCTAGAGCAAACACCCACAGATTAATCTTAAAACTAGTTAAAACATTCAAATCACTTAGCTTTTCTTTGTAAATCACATTTTAAACCTGTCCTAAGGCCAAGAAAAGTCTGTTGAGCAGTCCAGTCTAACCCCTGGCCCCCAAGCAGAATTAATCTTACTTACAACATAATTCTTAGCAACTGTTTTCTTGTCCAGCTTGTTTCTAAGACATAGAATCCCCAGAATTTTTAACCAAAAGCATTTTATTGTTGTCATTGGAAAATACTTGCTAATACTGAGCCTATATTTTCTTTGCTGCAGTATGTCACCACTGGGTTTTTTTCCACATAAAGGAGTACAGGTAAGTACTTTCGTTTATGTTGTTTTTTCTGTGTAGATTTCAGAGTATATTTTTTCTCTCTTCTTTCCAACTAGTCCATGTCTTTCAAGCACACTACCCAAAACTGAACAACGTTCTCCAGTTTCCCAATGCAAAACAGAAGTTTCAATTCACATATCTCTGCTGTCTTTCTGTTTAAGGATCTTAGAATAATTGCCTGCCTGATGACAGTATGAAACTGCTGACTTTTGTCATCTTTTGATCTATCATTACTCCCAAAACTTCTACAGAACAAATCCTTTGCAAGGTATCCCCCATACTATTAGGTCTTCCACTGTTCCTACACAATAAACGGAGCACGTTGCATTTCTTCCTATTGAATAACAATTTTTTCACACTTTGTCTCCATGTCAGGACTATTTTGAGATCTGTCTTTCAACAAGATTTGACCTGCTAACTTTTTGGCTTTTTTCTTTTTCTTAACACAGAATAAAAATACTAAGTGAAAACTTCCATGCATACTTGAAAATCTTGGAAATCTAAAAGGCTGCAGGCAATTCTGTCTTTGAAACAATACCAAACATTAATTAAAAATCATAAACTTTATACTGTCTTCTCTGCTGGAGTTCAGTCTTCTTTTAAACTCCTACATTTTGCCAGCTATTAGCTTCTCAAAGTTCTCAGAATAAGCAGGAAGCAGGCATCCATGAAAATGCAAATTTTCTATGGCCACCGCTCCCAAAGGAATGATGCTTTAAATTTGTACTTCACCGTTTTTTTTTTTAACACATAGAAACTACCTAAAGCATAAAAAAATCTAAATTAGCATATGTCTACACTGATCAATGTGTTACAGAAACATAAACCAAAATAGCTTACTCCCTTAACTTCTACAGAACAAATCTAGCTGGGTACTAACAAAAATATGAAAAAAATCATCTGATTACTCACCAAGTATGAGACTGAACAGCACACCAACATCAGCTTAATTGTAACTCAGACATTATTTTAACTAGGAGAAATAATTGATGGTAAATAAACCGGCTGAGTCTGGAATCCAGGAGCACAAGTACACACTTGAAAAGTACAATTTAGGAAAAGACTGATGTGGTGAAAACTGTTACCAAAGCCCATAAAATCCCTGTGGATCTATAGATATATATGTATACACACACAACCCCCGAGGGCCTACAGGCACAACACACATGTAGACAAATAAGTATCTAAAGATAAGAATGAGATAGAGTGGAAGTAAATCCCTTTGGAATGATAAAAGACTTGCTGGGAATAAAAATAAAATAAACAAAGCTCAGGGTTAATAATGGAATTTTAAGTATTAATCTAAATCTCCAGATTTCTGCACGTATGGCAGCCCCTTAATGCTGTGTTTTATGTATATACAGACATACTGGGTCCAAATCTAAGTTACATTAGGATATGGTTTATCCTGTTTTTTTATTATAAAGTGTCAAGGGGGTTCTTCTTTGGACTCTGACATCTGGCCCGGCTGTGTTCCTTGTTTCAGTGTCCCATGTCCCAAAAAGATGAAATGAGGCTTCTTTCTGCTGTTTCAAAGCTTGTTTATTTTTCCTTCTTATCAAAGTTTCGGAGGCACAGACTGTGCTGTGACCTCCAGGAACACGAGGACAGAATGGCAATGGCTACCCAAAGCAGGTAGCTTTTATATCTATTATCAACCAGTTAGAAAACTTTACATATCTTATTTTGTTCCCAAAACCAGTAAATATCAACCTTATTGACATGTTTCCTCTACACTAAATTCTATCTACCAATTAACAAGTCACAGGAACTCATGTCAGAGAAAAAAAGGAAGAGAAGGAGAAGAGAGAAGAAGATGAAGCCGACACTCTAAAATCTCCATGTTGGTTCTATATAATATATATAGCAAAACCTAAAAACTACAACTACACATTCTGTGGTACACGAAACAATCATCTCCTCATTTCTTTGGTGCTCTCAGCTCACCCAGAAGTGGGGGCAAATGCTCCCAGGAGCTTGGTTCGCAGGCCAAGCCTTTTTTGAGGAGCTCTGAGGGTAAAACAAATACCCAGAGGAGCAGGAAAAGTTCCCAGGCTTTTCCTAGACTCCAACATAAAGGACTCAAAATACACTATGAATAGATGATTTCTGAAGTTAATAAAGTTTGTACAACAGCTTTGTTCCTCAGACCAATCAGGGGGTATGATCATTCTTCTGTGTTATTAAAATTGCCTACTTCCTCAGTGCAGAGGGGAACATGATCATTAGCTGTGAGGAAGGGTTGCAGAACAACAAAGAAAGAGGAACAAAATTCTGGTGAACCACAGATATTTCTGAGACCTCCATCCCTCAATATAACAGAGTGAAAAACAGAGTCTCTTACCCTGTCCAGATATCTGTCTTTTAACAGAATCCTTAAGTTTCATTTAATTAAAAGAAGTTGGGATTCACCAGTAATTAGATTTAGGCTTATTTCTATCACACTTAAAATATAAAGGATTATGGAGATGAGAAAGAAAATGTTGGAACATCAAAGCAGTTTATATTGCAAATGATCTGAAGGGCAATGTATCATTTGAAACCATGAGAGTTATAGCAGCTCTAGCTGGACATTTTCTGATCTTCAAATCATTCTTCAGAAAACTTCACAAGTGGAAAGCAACTGAATCAGTGCCAGGGCACATTTAGTTTCACAAAGATGAAGAGAATTTCCATTATTTCTTATGGCTTACGAGAGAAAGCAGCTCAGAAGATTTCAACACATTTTCCAGTTCACACAATTTACTTTAGCTACTGACTAAAACTTTATCCTAGTTAAAAGTAATAATTGTACTGTGATCTTAAACAATATGATGTAACAATTTGACTTCATTTAATTCTGCTCTAGGATAAAGTGGAAATTGATCTATTGTGTAGCAACAATTTCACAGAAAAACATGAAACTGTATCAAGAAAGCCTAATTTAATTTACTCAGAACTTACATGGCAAAGGCATTAAATTTTTCCTACACAGGAGGAAGTGTCAGGTAATGATCTATTGAGGAGTGCAGTTTATTACCTAATGCATACAGACACACACTTGCCAAGTCCAGTGTTTCAGTGACAGGCAGCCTCATTCAGAAATGATTTGTGCTTCCATATTTATAAAAAAGTATGCTACATTACTAGAGTTGCCAAGTAGCACAAAGAAAACTGCATTTTCTTTGGCCTTCACAACTAAATTCTTATCTCTAAATTTCCCTTTCAACCAGTCAAGCTGTTGTCTTGCTCTATGTCATACGTGGCCACTTTTTAAAGGGTTATGAGCTCTCTTGTGGAAAAATAGTGAAGTGACACAAGATCTGCTATTCTCTTGCACAGCGCTCCATCCTACTGCACATCACCAGATCCTTGGATGTCTATTCAAATCCTCTCCAAATTTTAGAAACTGTAGGGATTTCTTCTTTCTCTACACAAAAACCAGCACTGCATTGTGACTACACTGTGACCCTGGTGGCGCTTGTTAACCTTTTGATTAGAGGTATAGACAAGGGTTAGTGTGAACTTTGAGTAACATCTAAGAACCACACAAAAAGAGTGTGTGTGTGTGCGTATGCATACAGATAGAGAGAGATCTACAGCATGTAAATACAAGGTCTAAAAAGGATTTGGGTTTATGGTAACTGGAATGGAGATGTTATAACAATCCCTGTGCAGCAGTTACAATCTCTTCCTCAAATATTAAGGTAAGAAATACTAGAAAAATCAGAAATGTGCAAGAATGTTATCCTATCAAATGACTGCCTTGAAACACAATTATCATACAGCTTAAGTTCTCTAGTCACCTTTCCCAAAGGAAAAATGATTTATTGCTCTCCATAATGTATCTCCCACTTACTGGATTAATATCTTATTTAACTTCATTGTCACCTATCATTCTGTTCCCTTACCATTCCTCAAAGGTATTAAAAAGAAATAGATTCACAATGAAAAAGGAAACATGCATTCTGAAACACCCTGAAACATAAGGAAAAAACGGTAAGAGTACTCAGTAGGAAGCAGTACACAAGTGGAGCAATTTGCACCACGTGGCTTGACATGTCCTAAGAGACATGGAATTTTTGCAACATTTGAAAATTGCCAATAGTTACTGTCAGGAAGCAGCACTTACCACAATACAGAATAAAGGAATTTTGACAAACATTAGAAGGTGACAAAGATATGTCAAAAATATAGATGAATTTACTCTCATATAAAGACACATGCACACACATGATTGATAGATAGATAGATAGATAGATAGATAGATAGATAGATGAGCAGATAGCTGCCTCATTTCACCACCACAGTCAGCCTAAAGTCCCTGGTAGTCAGACATCCTGAAGACTTGGGACGTCAAGGCTGTATTTAATGCTGAGTGAAAACACATCTCTGAAGACCTCCAGAGTCAGATACAGATCACTTATTTTAAATGCTTACTTCTCTCTGCTGGATATGTAAGAAACTGATATAAAATATGAGCTATTTGTTCTGTTGGGATCCAGTCCACCCCTTTAAGGCTAAGGCATCCAACCTCAACATACTTTGTAAAGAGGCAAGTGACAGCAGTGGCAAAGTCCACAACATCTGCACCCTCCTCTACACACCCCAACAACCCCCTTCACGCTTTCTGTGTGACTCTTGAAATGTCTGTCCAGTTGCCAAAGTGCAGAAGCGGTAATCACACTCTCCTAGCTGCCCAACCAAGCCTCATCTAATCACGAAGGGAATCCCTAAACACTTGGTGGTGGGAAACGCACCCTGTCATACTATAATTCAGATTGGAAAGGACGTTAAGGAGGTCTCCAGTCTGAAGTCCAGCTCAAAGCAGGGTCAAAACCGAATTCAGGTCTGATGTAATTTCTTGTTACCTTCCTAGAATTCCAAGTTGAATAAACAACAGCTGCATCTTACTACGGTTTCTGAATCTGAAATAATTTAGCTTTAATTTTAGCTAGTGATGGTTACAATTCTTCAAAAATGAGTGGTATGTTCTATAGCAAGTTTTTCCACAAATAATTACTTTAAGGTTAAACAAGGTTTTAAATATAAATAATACCAGAATCCATGAAATATTCTCTCTCAGTTATACTTCTTTACATAAAAGGAAAACAAAGACAGAACTACTAAAGACTAGAGCATGTACTTCAAAATATGTGAAGTGTATAAGGTATATAAAATAGATATAACTTTTAAGTATAAGCTTTGAAAAGTATTTGTTTAAATACAAATGATGGACCAAAGACAGTGGGAGAAGCAAGCAGTGTTAGGCTACATATTTGGGAAACACAGCTTGCACTCCTGCAACAAGAACTGCTTATAAGTGTTTCACAAAAAAATTTTAAAACTAACTGTCAAGCAGTCCTGAACTCAGCCCTCTAGAGGGAGGATATATAGTCACTAGGCTACAAAGGCAGGCTCCTTTCTTTATATCAGTGCTTCTTGAATGTCCTTCTACACTGTAAATTAGCACTGCTTGAAGAGTTGAAAGTGCACACATCTCACATTAGCCTCTGACATGGTGTTTACTGCTTCTCCTTGGACTATCAGGCCATACAGTTTGATTGTGTACTACCTGAGAAGGGCCTAAAGCCAACCCCCTGAATAACTGCTCAGGTTGTTTAGAGGGAACCACAATTATTTCTCCTCAAAAGAATGTGTCCCCGTCTTTCAGGCAGAATTCACCTAGCAATGAGATATACCCTGCATGCACTATGCAAATACACCATTGACTAAGTCCCACAGGACATAAAAGCAACAGAAATAAAGGTTTTGGGTCCTGATTTCACTTAATTTCCTTTAGTTGTCATTTAAATTCCATTCTTGTGAAGATTCAGAAATTCTTGGGATTGCCCAAGTCTATTATCTAGGTAACTAAGGTTTGGTTTTGCACATTGGTTTTTCTCTTGGGCTGGGGGAAAGGAGATATTAAAACAGCCCTCACTTAGGTAAAGCACAGTTGGTTATTGAGCTCTGCAGAGTCTACAGCCCTAGGTCAGCAAAGAAATACAACATATCATAATATTATAATATAAATACCAAACTCCTGGTTAACTCTTAACGGTACCAAGATAAAACTAATACACAGAAGCTGAAAAGAAGAACAAAGGCAGAAGAGAGATGGAGAGATTTCTTTGTGCATTTTACCAATGATTCCCTGACTGTAACACCCTTTGACAGCTGTGTTAAGCAGGCTAAATGGAAAAACTCCCAAAAGGCAGAGAGCAACCCTAGCTTGATTTTAGCATTAAACAGCCTAAATTTAAAAAAAAAGGAAAAGGCTTTAGGACTCCAAAGTCAACTTTGCTGCCTATTTTAGGACCCTGTCTTGGAGTTACTTTATGATGTGCATCCCCTATCGCCTGCTCTATGCCCAGACATGAATCCTGTGCCTCTCTGTGCCTTTAAAGCTAGCTAAGGGAAAGGGGGGAGAGCTGGTGGAATTCCTTTGGTGCTGTGTTCAAAACACAGATAAGCTCGATGGCTTCTCCTGCCCGGCTGCTCGGCCCTCTGCAGCAGGGAAGAGAGTGGCATTCTCCCGCTTTCTCACTAGCTTTTTGTTCGTTAGCTAAAGCAAGGAATTTTTCCTCGAACTTTGGTTTCTTTTTCTTCTCTTCTAGACTGTTCAACAACACCAGGTTGAGGTCAGGAGACCTTACACCTTGGCCTGGAGGGGCCCAGGTCAACCCAGCTTCCAAGAGCAAAAAGCCACACCACCCACAGAAAGGACTCTGAAATCTACCCAGGTTCTCTCCACAGCAAGAGGTTTTATTATTTAGCATTATTCTTCTCCTGTGCTTGTGTGCATTGTGTTTGTTAAATAGATAATTTCTTTTCCTTTTTCACTTTCCTCCACGGAATTTTCTTTTCGAACCTGCTGGTGGAGGGGTGGCTGTAACCTGCCTTCTGCCAGAGGATGTTCATTTTCGGATATTCCTCCTAATTTTGTCTCAAACCAGGACAGATCCCATTCTGCTAATTATTTCAGCATCACAGGTGAAAAACAAGAGAGCTGCCAGAAGGACAACTTCCCAAGCCTGTATGAAGTTACCATGTTATTCTTTTGAATCAAGTGGTCATAAAGGTTAATAAGTATATATTAATAGACAAATTACAAGATTTTAGGGCTTGTCCTCAACACATGTGAACTATCTCCTTCTATCACATACAACCTCATATCTCCACTATTTTCACATCTTCTCAGCTCCTAACCAATTTCTGCATTAACTTATGCCTATTTAAATCAAAAAGAAATTAACAGTACATGAAGGGTAATCACAAAAAGGCAACCCCACCAATCCAAATAACTGTTATTTATCAGGTAACTTCCTGTTGTTTATTAAAACAGCTATAGCCCAACCTACAGTTTTTTTTTCAATTATATTTAGAAACTCAAAAGTCTGTAAAACTAGATCGTAAAAATGAACCTCAAATCTCAAAAACGAACTACCCAAGTAGGTCTACTAGAAAAAGACAAAGAATCTAGTGGGTGGAAATAGTGGTATAACAAAAATCTCTCTTTTGTAGCACTCCAGGACTTAATTTTACATTTTAGTATGGCCCAAATTAAAGAAGTTAAAGAGGAACATCAAATTACAGGTTTACAATCAAAATCAAAGCATCTTACTAAAATGATGTCTTACTTTTTTCTCAAATACAATTTTTTAAAAGTCACAAATTCCAGAAGCAAAGCAGTTTCTAATCACCTGCATGATTTAATACTCCTTATTTGTAAGCATAAAAGCATAGGGAGAAGCTAAAAATTAATAGGTAACTTTTATTACATCATAAAATCAAAGATGAAAATAAAGAAGTATAAAGAAGTTTGGAAACAAAATGCAGAAAGGTTTACCTTGAAAAGCAGCTGCATTACGAGATATTAAAAATTTTAATGCAGCACTTGATGTTTGAAGCACTTGCTGTATATCTTGCTTTGCTGCAGTCTGATACCTTTCTTCCATCTTTTTGGTACAGCATGTTGGATTTTTAGAAGTGCAAACCTGGAGATCAACACCTAAGGAAAAGGCAATTACATTTATTAATAAAAAACGTAAGTATGCAAGACACAAGCACCTAGAAAACAGCTACCTTTTTTTTTTTTAACATGGGTATTGACATATAAAAGAAATACCCAAAACTTTAAAACATTTGGTCTTGTAAACAGAAGGGGGTACTAATTGAAATTCTCTGGGAAGAATACAATTATTACAGTTAATAAATGCTACATAATATAATTTCCCTGGCACTGTAATCTTGTTCCAGCTGTAAATATTGCTATCTAATGTTGGTAAAATATGTTGAATATGCATTGTACATCACAATACAGGTACTAGATGTCCCATCCCTGGAAACACTCAAGATCTGGTTAGATGGGGCTCTTGGCAACCTGATCTAGCTGAAGATGTCCCGACTCACTGCAGCCTAGATGACCTTCAGAGGTCCTTTCCAACACAAACTATTCTGTGATTCTATGATCCTCTAGAATACTGAACTGCTGGAGCAGCTCATGGCTGGCACTCTCATGCTTCTTTAAATCTTGACTAGAAAAAGCTAACTACTTCTAAACCCTACAAACACACCAGTGGAAAGCCCATTCCTGACAGATTCATAACGAATATGCTTATATTAACTTTTACATGGAGCAGTCCTAACTTCCAATCTAATCTCTCTAACTGTGTCTTTTTCTAATGCCAAACATTCCCATGAATCCATAACACCAACTCCCTACTTTCCTAATAGGTTGGGAGACATTTCTAGAAGGGATTTCTGTTTTAAATTTTGGGCATGCTAAAACCCCAGAGGGGCAATTCAGTTCTTTTATAACTTTACAACTGGAGCATAATCAAGCATAAAAAGCATCATTCATCTCCTTTATTATTATGTGGTGTTCAAAATATTTTTTTTAAAATACTGTATCTAAACAATGCTTTCCAATAGAAAGGAAAAACGTACGATGAAAGAATAAATATGAGAATTTAAATTATATTAATACAAAATTTAACACTCCAATCCAAATTCTGTTCTCAAATATGTTGTTTCTCTGACAGATATGACAAGATTTTTAGGAAACATAGTGAGAAACTTTTTTTAACCTGCCCTGTAGCCTAAATTCTAATCCTGCAGTTGTGTGGATTCATCACATGTGGATACATCATTCTTTCTTCATAATAGGTAAAAAAGGAAGATTATGACTGGAAGAAAAAAGTAAGAAAAAAGTAAGCAATTAAAAAGTCAACTTAAATCCATATTGCTTGTGACTCTGTAGCCACATTCAGCTCTTACACCACCTCTTAGTACTTACACTTTTATTTTTCTACCACTAAACCTACAAGATTTAATATTCCTTTTAAATAATTTTTCCTGTTTTTTCCTCTGATAAATCATTCTAAGTATGAATACAGTTATGGGGAAAGGGAGGTTTTACACATTTTATACCCTAAATATTAATTGTTTTACATAAATTAGGTGTTTTAAAGAGTATATTTCAGAAAGTTAAGAAAGAAAATGTTAAACTACTGATGGCTGGATTGGAGCATTCTGGAAGAATGGTGTAATGTTTAAATACATAATATCAAACTCATGTACCATTATCTGAGTGTTGGTTGAAGCACTTCAACTGCACAGTAAGAAAAAGTGTTATTATTTACATACAAAAATCCCAATGCTAAAGCAGCAACCCAATATGCATATTTGGACAGGTAGAAAAGATACAGAAGATTTCTTAGAAATCACATTTAGAAAAGCATGAGATGCGAATGAAATAGGTAATTTATATGGGCTATTAAGAAAAATTGAGTTATCAGAATTCTGGATGAATACTTGTCTTTACAATATTACACAGAAGTAATCTGATTCCCATGAAAAACAAATTTCCCTCGCTAATTGTGGATAATATGGTCTTTGATTTTCTGAATAACTCCCTCTAGCATCACTGGTTTCAATCTTCACAATTCCTGGTCCTTCCATCATGAAGCAGGTGTGGAAAGGAGGATATGTTTGAACCTCCAGAATTAAAGACTACAGAATTACCCTCAATTTTTAAAGGATCTTTTCTGCTTCATGCTTTAGGTCATATGATGTTTCCAAGCAAAAGTAACTCATTTTAGTGAGGAGTACTGCTTGGGAGTTTATATAATTCTATATTTATGAAGACTAAAATCTGACTCTCTACACACAAGAACAGCTTACTGCCCATGGTAAAAATGTATGCCTTGAAGCAAATCCATTTTGCAGACATTAGCAGTGGTATCATTATGATAAAGGAAAAGCAGTAGGTACTTTAAGAATACAACACAGAATTTACAAGTCTGACATTGCCTTCATGGTGGCATGCAAAATTAAAAACTTAACTTCCAGATGGGAAAATTAACTAAAGCAAGTGATACCCCTGTAAATCCCTCTGAAATGGTTTCCGACATCAATGTAACACACAGGGACTAGTACACCTACAAGCCACAGTGCAGGAAGCTGAACACCTTCACTATCCCAACAGAAAGTTAAAACTCTAAAGCAGGAATGAATCACTGAAATTCAGACAGTAAGAAACTCTGTTTTTTAAGTGTTATATTATTGGTACAATATATCTTTTTTCCTCCTATACCTTAATGCTCTTGAAGGCTATTTATCCTCATCATTTATTTAAAAATATAGTTTTTAATATATATAAAAATTATATAAAAATATAATTTCTTTGGTATGCACATTTTTACAATTTACTAAGTAATTTATCCATCTGTCTGCTTTTACAAATCTCCTGCCATGTGAAAACTTTAATATTCCATCCTCTGACATTCCAATTCAAGCAAAGAATGAAAATAAGACTTCAAAAAATAAGCTATTAAATTATCTATCAATTAGCTACTCTAGTGTTTACGTCATGCATGCCAAAGAAGGCACTTTGTATCAAAGTCAGCCTTTAATAAAGTTTCTGCCTCTAAGAAACAGGAGGTAATGAGTATCTTAAAATGATTTTCATTATGAATACTAAAAGTCCAGTGCTTCACCAGTGCTCTCTCAGAATCGACGTAACTGCCTATACAGAGCCACCCTCACCGCTATCGCCACTGCATGCCTCACACTGCCACAGGACAGATTTCAATCCTTGACCCAACTGACTCCAACCTCCCAGCTCTCCACACTAAGGCACTTGCACTGTTGACCATCCCTATTGCATTCAGCATTCCCAGTCCAAGACATAATGTCCCTAACTCCCAAAGTAGTCCAGACTCCTCTCATCCCACTCTTTCTCACAAAACAATGGCATGCCCCACAATGTTTCAAATCACAGACCAGGATATAAATCAAAGCAGATGTAGAAGCTATAACATCACCCAAGAGTGATGCAATGCAGATTAGCAGCTTTTGGGTACAGGCCAGTCTGCAGAGGGCTATTGCTGCAGAGCAGCTAAAACTCCACAAAAAGCAGGGAAGAAGCAGTGGCAGGAAAGGACTGAGTCATGGGACCCCCAAGCAACCATTTCAGATGCTTGTGCATAAAGGTGGCCATATTCTAGGATCAAGAACAGGCGAAGTTGAAACCTGAACTACATGAAAGTTTGTTTTCTGCAACCTCATCTGTAGCTCTTATGACACTGTTTAAAAGTTGAATCTTATTACTAGAGAAGTGATGATGACTTCAGCACACTTTGGTTCTGGGAAGAGACAGCAGGCTACTCAAGGGAAGGGGTCAAGAGAAGAAATTAGTAATGCATGGCTCAAATCAAGAAATATAAGGATTAAATCTATGTTACTGCCACATGTTCCATGGACGAGTTATGCTACATGTTTATAAACACATATAACTTCAACTGTGGTAACTCCAATGTAAAACTTGTCTAAGTTGACATTGTTTAAGGAAATAAAACATTACAGATTTCAATTAATCCTTTTAAATCTTCTCACTCATGATTAGATAAATTTGCTGATATACTGAATACTAATTAATTTAAAATTTAGTTACAGTAAATGGGAATTTTAAAATAGCATAGAGTTAAAACAACAAGTAGCAAACTGGACTAATATACCACCCATCTATAAAAAAACTAAAGGAATGATAAATAAGCCTGCAGCAATATTTACTAAGCATACCAGGAAGGTCTACCCTTCATGTCTACCCTCCATAGCTACAGGTATGACACACAGTTTTCTCTCTGCGTTTTTTCATTATTCCCAAAGAGTTTATCACACAAAGAATATCACAGTGTGAGACAAGCCAAGGTATAGCCTGTAGCTTGCTAACAGTGATACACTTGACAAACATCAAGAGTAAAAATGTTTGTGCTGATAGAAATGTTCATAGAATTGCAATACAACAGCCTTTTTTCCTATTTGGTTACCCAATATTATCTTCTGTGTCTAACACGAAGCAACTAACTACTGTTGAAAAAAGACACTGAAAAGAGAGGACAGCAATAGAGTTATTAAGTTGTTTGGACACATTTCAGTGCCATACCACTTTCAGACTTACTATATTCTCTATTCACTTGTACAAGTTCTTTAGGATCTCTTCTAAAAAAGAAAAGGTTTAATTTATGTCTGCTTATTTAAAAATAGATTCCCTCTTCAACTTTTTTAAAGTTATTTGTGTGTATGATTTCTTTCTCCTAACCTTCAAACAAATCAGCAGAGAACTCAAAAAGAAAGAATTAGTCATATAATCCGATCCATTAGAGTTGTCAATTGATATTAGAGTTTGTTTATTGGTCTCACATTGACAAACCAAACAACTTTACAATTCTTTGCAGCACTTGTTTTTTTCTTAAAACTCAAAATTTGCTGTTCCAGGAAAGTCTTTTATCTTCATAAAGAAACCAGCATGACTTATGAAGAAAGAGTATTGGAGAAAGGAGGTCACTAGTAATACTGGAAATCAAATATTATGTATTTTTTTAACCCACACACACAAATTTGAAGTTGTCTGTTACATCATAATTGATACAGCTGCTCAAACTTATGTTTCATAACTAATACATCATTAGGTACATCTGAATTGGGGCTCTGCAGTGGAAATACTCTATTAAGAGAATATTTTGTGCTATCAGATGACCTCAACAAACAGACTGAACAGTTAGGCACAAATTCATAATTTCAACAATTCATCTAATCAAACTAACATTCGGCTTAAATTATGAACCCCTATATTGTTGAAACCTCTAGGGCTATTAGAAATTTTGCTGTATGTCAAATTCGTGCCTGACCCTGCCCAACACAAATCTTTCTAAAGAAACATGATTAGCATCTACTGAAGAAACTGACACAGACAGTAACTCAGAACAAACTTGAACACGACTTTCCCTCAAAGCTGCATACATTTTACAGAGACAAAAATCACTAAATAGATGATTTAATTTCAAGATATCCAGGAAATACCCTCTGTTCCTATATTACTCTTAAAAGAGCTTCCTTCAATGTGCTCTTTCAGTTTATTGCGGAGATTCCTCAGTATCACCTTGGTTTTCAAATCCTTTTATTCTACCAGACACTGGAAGCAATTATTCTCAACATATTCCTCTCACTTCCAATTTCCCAAAGCATCCTGAGAACACTGATCCACTCATGTTAGGCACCTCTCTTTTATAAATATTAAACATAATTATATATTTATACATGTATAAATATTTATTTTCTAGCACAATTCTTAGCAAATTTCCTATTTCTTGATTTTGTATTTTTGAATCTTAATATGCCTAAATAGTCTTATTTTCTTCTTAACCTCAGAAAATTTAAGTATGATTACAAGAGCCCAACACATCTGTCAGAGTAAGAAACACAGCAGTAGCTTGAACCAGAAGGAAATGACAAAGAGAAAAATAAATTAATCTAGATTAATTAAACACTGTCTACAGTAAGACTTTCTTCTGCTTTTTTACATGAGTTGAGAACATGATACAAAGGAAACAGAGCTATGCAGTGTCTCAATGAAGATTCATGCACTCCTTTCACAACTTGCTTCACTGCAGTTGAAAACAAGGCTCCTGAATTTTAACCTGTCAGCACCACAGTGCCGGATGACTGCTTGTAATTTGGATAGGGAGGGTGGTTTTCACACGTGAACTTCACTACTGAACTCTCAAGAGTGCATCCAGATATGCCTCAGCTGCCAGGAAGAATTTCTGAGAGCAGCATCTGCCATATTCACTAAGTCCTATAACAACCTTAACACTAGAAAACAAATAGGCAAAGCTGGAGCTCTGCACATGCCCAGAAAAAACAGATACAGTTGGAATTACTGAGACATGATGAAACAACTTAAGTGGTCACTGTGCAGCAATGGATAGATATTGTCAGGGAAGAGGAGGAGAAAAGAAAGAAGGTTGCCCTTCATGTTAAGAAAACTGCTGAAGGTATGGAATGGACAAGTTGGTTTATGACATAAAGTGACCCAGGACCAAAGAAGATCCCAGTGAGGATGACACTGTGGTATGAATTTGATACCATGAAAAGTCCGGAAAAGGAAGTGGACTGAATGTTCTTTAAAGCAAGACCCTGGTTCTTACAAGATATTTTAAATCTCAAAGAAGGATTCAAGCAAGATTTTTGGAGCAGACTGGGGAAAAGTTCTTATCACAGGAGCTAGACAGGTCAACCCAGCCTGGCACTCTTCTGGATTGAAACTAACAGAGAACAACCTAGTCACAAGGAAGGTAATCAACAGCAGCTTTGGCAGAATGCCATGAAATAACATAGATCAAGATCCGTCCATTCAAAAATAGCAAGTCTAAGAGGTCGCCTTTCCTCATTGCCTGCGTACTTGTGATGAGAAGTTACCTCCTACAAACTGCAAGAATTTCCAAGACCTGCTTATCACAGCAGCATGCTATTCCCATATGTTTCCAGATAACTGGAAAGATGAAATGTCCCATAAGGACAAGGGTTACCTATTGTGAAATTTAATTGCCTATAGCATAACTCATCAGAGCTTACACCCTGGCTGGGTGGTCAGTATTAAGACCTCCACTACATATTCTTTGTTTTACATCCCCCTAATCCTCACCCAGAGGCTTTCAACCCCATCATCACTAACTGTAAGGGGTTCACACTACTCTAAACAATACTGCAGTGGGTGCATACTAAGCTCTTCAATAACCTTACTACATAAAATGAAAATAACTCTGGAAAAGCTGAAAAAAAGAAAACTCCCAAGTAGGTATATTTTGCTTCCCTTACTATAGACTTCCATCACTATAGACTTACAGTTTTATGATGAGTGATTTATTAGAAAGACATTATACAATTTTGTACAGTACAGAAGTCTCCCCAGTAAAATACCTTCATCTTCAATATAGCTTACATACGAGACCAAATACCAGCAGGAGACTTACAACTATTCCAAATGAAGAATATAACTGGGGTGGATTTGGGAAGGGTTTTGCTTTGTTTTACAGAGTATTTAAAAACTAGTAAAATACCCACCCCATTGCTATGTATATAAGATAACCTACCTTACCCTCTAAATCTTAGCAGATAATAATAACGTATAAGTGTCCTCCCTCTGCTTGGAAATGAAAATGTAAGAAAACTTGGCAAAGTGTTATTATCACATTGCCTGAAACACAAATAACATTGTGTTGCATACAGCAACATTTTAGACAATGGCATAGTTATATAACAAACCATAATTTCATAATGAAAAGTGTGTAGCTGAGTTGTCATACCGAGCAAAAATTAGAACTTGTGTTATTTCTTATTCTCCTACTAACTGTGTCTTTTTCACAAGAATAACTTCATTTTTCAGAGGCAACGATCACATTTTTCCTTATGAGCTTCAGTAAAGTGGATCTTGCACAAACCCATTGTGCCATTTTTCCAATATGCATGACCTTTCAACTTCTACATTTTAGTTTCTAACTAATAATATACAGGGTAGCTGCTCACATGCAGTTCCCTGTTTACACAGGCACAGACATGCATAATACTTGTCTAATATTAAAATTAAATAACCTACAGATTAGCTCTATTAGCCAAACTCTTCTTAGTATTTTAAACAATTATTAGGCACTGCTTAGCTTTTAAACCTTTGCCTTCTGTAAAGCAGAAGTTAATTTGAAATTTTATCAAGCCTTTATGGACTTTAGTATAGCTTCAAGAAGACACACTTTCAGCAAAACCCTAAAATAATAGCGAATATTTGTATATGGTTTCAGATGACTCTTCAGTATTATTTTATTCCCTTGATTTTATGAAAAATATTTTTTTAAGCAGCATCTTTTGAACATGGAACTCTTTCCCAACCCTAAGGGAATTTTGTTTTATACTTTTAAGACTGCTAATCACATACATATAAAGTACATTTTATTGACCTACTTTTGTTACAGCTCATTAAACACAGCTGCTTTCAATGGCCAGGAAAAAGTAACGAAATACAACAAGCAAAGAACCCAAATGACTAAAAATTGAATTGTTGCTCAAAACCCACTGAGTTTTGTAGTTGTTTCTTTAAAGATCTAGAGAACAAGGAAGAGCTTAAAAATAATGATTCAGAAAGCGAAACAGTTCCTTCCATTTCAGTGCAAGCAATATTAAAAAACCCACACAATTATTTTCTGAGTTTTCACATCTAAAAAACTTTCCATCTTCCACAAGAATTGTTTTGTCAATAACCAATTTTGAAATAGAGGGAGAAAACACTTTCCACTCCAAAAAGGCATATTGGCTCTTTTCAGTACCAAATTCTGATGGCTCTACACTGTGATCCACTTTGAGACAAGATCAGAAGTGAAATAACTTAGCCTGTAATAAAAATATGTTGATGTAAACAGTTATGGTATAGAAGAGGTTTTAGAACTGAAAACAATCTAGATGAGTCTATGAAAGACAGTTTGGGAAAGAAAAACATTGATTTTTCTGAGGTGTAAGTTCACCTGTCTGGAACTGATTTCAAGCTTTTATTCATGGTCTCAGCTGTATAAATCCTTATTTTCGGTACCTTGAGATAAACAAATGCTGACAGGATGAGGATGTTAACTGCCAGGAAGAGAAAACGCCAGATGTGTGGTAAATTTCTGCCTGTGTACTTAGACTTCCAACAGATCAAATCCAGGGTCTGAAAAATCCCAGAACAGGCTTAGGATTGTCATGACAAACAGTCTTTCAAAAGCCAGCACAGAAATGCCATATGGCTTGGAAGCAATTGTCAAATCAGTGGTTTATTTCAAAATTGATTTGGAACCTGTATCAGACATGAGTCCTTCTCATGTTTATTCTTTAATCTTTATAAACTTATTTTTGTTACAAGCACCACTCCAGGTTAAGCATTACTTGCAATCACCATGATTGTTGCCAAGTACTTCAGCTTTGCTCAGTAAAAGATACGGGGATCAGCCTCAAGCACCTGGCCCTGACTGTGGACACTGTTGAATTATCACCTCACTTCTTTCCTGGCTCTGTTCAGAAGGCACCAGTATTTCTCTCACCTGCACTTCAAGAGATGATGCATTCTATATACTGCTTTCAAAGGACACTCCAGACAACTATAGTACAAGTAGATCGTCTTCCTGCCTACTAGGAGGCACCCCAGCAAGGTGAAGCCATCCCTTCATACACTCATGCTACAGATCACAGAACAAAACGTCATCCTGTCCAAAAGCTGTCCTATTTTGCTTGAATTTCAGGGCAGGAGAACCTAAAATGTCTTGGTGTTATAAAAGCATCATATTGGTTCTCAAGAAGATTCAAGAGCAAACCCCATTGAGTGAGGAAAGTCCATTCCTTCTACAGGACACCAACCTTTAGCAACGCAGACACAAACCTGTCTATTCCACTCAGCATGAGTCAGTCCTCTATCTTCCATTGAGCAGCACCACCTTTTCAGTCAACCCAGCCAGATCAAGTCCTAAGACTAGTGAGCACTGATGGCTTCCTAGAGAAGCTGAAAGACTGGAAATTAGAGATAGAGAAACTGCTACATAACTGAGCCCATTTTTTTGTTTATTTTAATCTCAAAATATTGAAAAGTTTTTTCACAGGGATCATTTTGTGGATTCAGAGGTGAAATGTTCACACACACATGAAATTATGTTGTTGGCAGCAGTCCTTACAAAAACGGATGTGATATAATGAACATCAGTAACTGATTTGACAGAGCAATTCACTTTCTGTCTCTGACTAAATCCTTTTCCAGAGCTCTGAATGTCTGTTAAACAAACAGAGTAATTAGAAGTGCCCCTGCCTGCACACACCAAATAGAAAAAAAAAAAAACAAACAAGTAATTTGACTTGAGGTAGAACCAAAATACAAATTACTCGAATGTAAATTATATTGGAAACCCAAATTAAAATTCAAATATGATCTTGGAATCGCATTAAAGTAACCTGCTGGATTTAAACTGACTTCTATTGTTACTTTAAGGGGAATTAGCAGGAATATTTTAACTTGATTTAACAATAGTATTACAGACAAATTTTTGCTGACATTATCTTATCCTTCTAGCATGGTTTTTCTGATTTACCCAATTTCATATTCATAATGGTTCTCTACCAAAAAGCTTTTGCATTAAAATTTATACAAATACCAGTCTTCACTCTCTTTTATGTTTCTTGTTCTCATAATTGCGCACCTGATCTCCCAACATTTGCTGAAAAGAAGCCTAGATTGAGTCCTGAAAAAAACCCAACAAAACCCCAAAACCAAAACAGCAAACACACAGAAACCAACCAACCAACCAACCAAACTGCTGAGAAAAAAATATCTCCAGCAATTTTTTTCCCCACTTCACTGGGAATTGTTTGACTCTACGGCAACAGCAAATGTAACATTTTTCAGTAAGCCACAGAATTCAGCTTTATGGTGCAAACAGAAGCCTGAGAGTTGGGCCACTAACATATGTACCAGAAGCTCTCTGTCAAGAAGGCAAGAGTAAATGGTTTACCAGCCACTCTACTGGTACTAGAATCATACCACAAAATGGTTTGTTTGAAAGGGACCTTACAGAACATCTAGTTCCAACCTTCTGCCATGGGCAGGGACACTTTTCACTAGACCAGGTTGTTCAAAGCTCCATCCAGCCTGACCTTGAACACTTCCAGGGACTGGGGATCCACAACTTCTCTGTCCTACGTATTCTGAGAGAAGGAAACCAAAGAAATATTACTTGCAACCAAGACAACAAGAAGAGCTCAGAGCTCGCATTTATTCTGTCTGAAAAAAATGAGCTTCTGAAATCAGCTAAAATCCCTAGATTTACTAGCATATATAGGGTAAAAGAGTGTAAGTCTTCGAGGAAGTTGCTTAGGTTACAGTACCAGAAAGGATATATAATACCTTGAACACAGGAAATAAAAATATTTTAAAGAGTATTTTGCAGATAACAATTTCTCTTTTTTTTCCAAATAATTCAAGTCATATTGATCCATGAAAATAAAATAAAAAACTCCAAACCTAACCTGTGATTTCATACTTATTTCATGCTTTGTACATTGTTTGATTCTTCATACAGCAAAAAAGTGTCTTTTAGGATTTTTAATTACTGAAGTTATTCTGTACAGTACCACCAAAAATGTACCTTTAGCACAAAACCAGATAGAAAAAAATCAAAGTATTTTGGCAACTAACATTTAAAATCAGTATGAAAGTGATTAATGTTCCAATATAGCATGTGATGGGGCTGAGTGTAAGCCTGTATTATAGTTCCCAAATCTCTTTTACAAAAGACTGAGAACAGTTAGTCAAATGCCTTGATTGCTAAGGGTAGCAACAAGTATCTTGGGATTGGTAAATATATTAATTTATCTTGATTATTAGGTACCATTTTCAACACTATGATATTGTGTGCTATGTGAATGATAACACAAACTCAAATTTGTAGTTCACAGACCCTTCAAGATCACGTTCATGTATATATTTATATATGTCATTTTTGCACAGGATGACAGGTATTTTTTTCTCCCTTAAAGATATCCAACCTTTATACAATAGTGGTAAAACCAATTATGTAAAATAATGCATAGGTTTTTGAGGTAATATATATTCAAAACACTGACACATGTAATCTAATCTAATCTCCAGAATTAGAATTTGCATGATTTACTGATATAAGGCTGCTTAGTTTTTCTTCCTACTAAGAAGAGGAGAAACGTGAATGGTGCAGCCTTTTTTTTAATACATGCAATGAAAACAAGGCAAATATAAGCCTTTTTATTGACTTCCACTGTATACAAATCCATATATCAACCAGTATTCCTACTGTTCTTCAGCTGGTAATCCTACTCAACCCCAAAGATTCAGCTCAAGACATTTAAATGAAAGTGTTCTTAAACAAGTTATGTCTAAGGTACCACTAAAATAAAGACACAGAGGCAGTGCAGCAGAGCCATTTATGCAGCTTGTTCTGAAGACTACACCAATATCTGATAATGGAGTAGCTCCAAGATGCCACAAGCTGCACTGGCTGTGCATTGTGGTTGCCCACAAGGAGCCCCTGGGATGCCAAAGGTATCCCACCCACCACACACTGCACTACTAGAAAGACGTAAGTTTCCCGGAGTTATTGTATCTGTCAGCCCCATTGGGAACATTATGGAAACCTTAAGAAAATTAAAATGCTGCCAGATGCCCACATTTCAGCACCCAAATCAAACCTTATCAAGGCATCTTGGACACCTACAAAAAATGTGTGCATTGTATGGGTGCATGCGTGTGTCTTATATACAAACACATTTCTAAGTGCCATCAGAAAAAGTTTTAAAATATTTTTACATCTTGCCTCAAAAGAAGGCTTAATATAGAAGATCAGTAGCAAAAAGTAACATTTCTCTCCACATTATACTTTCAGCCTACGAATACCATTCATCACACCTAAACCTTTGAAAATAATCATTTCATTCCCACTTTCTTGTCATTGCCAATTCTGGATAGATTTTACTGTTTGCAATTATTTTTTTCATCATATCTGAGATCAATGCTATTCAGAGCAAGAACTCTTGCTGCCCAAAGAAATGTAATTCCTTCAAAAAGTGAGAGGCTGCTGACCATGCAGCTGTACCACACCTCCTGCTGCCCACTGTTTGCAAGGGCAGCTGCAGAGAAAGGAATTCTTTTATATTCTTACAATTCAAACACAGCTTTTTCTTCGAACAGGAAATGCAGAAAAATCAAAATCAAAAGAAGAAAGTGAGTGGTGGTATAAAAAAATCATAGGGGAAAGGATGAAATAGGAGGAGCAGAGCAGAACATATATAAGTACTATAGTTCTTTTCTCTTGAGTCAACATATTTCCTCCCTATCCCTAGTACGCAAATGAACAGTACAGTAATCAAAATAAATGACAATGACAGAGAAAGCATAATAATTACACTAGGCTATGAAATGAGAACACAGATAAAGTGATACCATATCATGCATACTGATATTATTCACACAAATAATCAACAGAAAAGAACTAAATCGTCGATAGAGCTTTAACTAAGATTTCACTGTCCACACACCTTCATTTGCACAGTACCTGTCATATCAGGCTTTCCAACTTTAGTGTTTTGTGTTTTTTTAATCAAAGACAATTATAAAATCTTTAGGTTACGACAATGCAAGAAGACAACAATGCATGTTGATAAATGTACTAGTAACCCAAGTATAGTACTCTGATTTGTAAACGACACACTGCAATATTGACTGTGTTAAGAATTATCTGTCATATTTAAAGCCAGAGTCATTAAAAGCGGTATTTTGGAGGGATTCCTTTAAAATAAAACTAGTATGTGTTATCTCAACTTGAAGAGTTAATAAAAACTATAGAGATTACCTTTTTAAAAAGCATGAGGCTAGCTATTGATATTTTAACGTGACGGGGACATTAATTCAGCTTTTGTTGCATTTTCTGCCAAAAAAGCACTGACTCACTGCTCACGTGACTAGTTAACTTGTCACCCAAACATGAACACGCTGTACAGATGTGTAAAAAAAAGTTATTTTCTCATCCTATATCGCTGATCACAAAACTACTTGCATTTCAATTCCCTGAGTTCAGCTGAGGCTCTCACAAATCCGGAAACGAAACCTCAAATCTAAAAACGTACATCTTATTATAAACGTGCTTTGCAACGTCATTCAGTATCTACTTAAAAAAAAAAAAAACAACTCATTGTTCATACAAATGCTAGATATATTCAATTTGCCATAAAGACTCTACTTTCCCGGGAATTTTATTCCATTACAGTGACAGGCAGATAACCAGTACAGAAAACGCGCAGCCGATCACTTGCAGCGGTGTAAGTCGTTCCCATTTCTCCGCAGAGTAATTCCAGCAGCCCCAGAGGCAGTTTCGGTGGCTCTCCCCAGCCTCCAGGGTTGGCGCTGGCCCCGATGGAGCTGTGCCTGCCCACGGCCGCCTGGAAGCAGGATGACCCCAGCTGAAGCGGGCTCGCTCTGCTCTGCGCCATGCGAAGTGGAAGTGGGTGGGCACAAGGGGGTTTTAGGCAGGTGTCGGCCTGCTCCGGTGTCCACAGCCCGAGAAGAATGTTTTCTCTCTTGAGTAAGGGGCCAGGCAGCCCCCTCACCCAGCCCCGATGTCGCTACGGAGCCAGCGGGGGACCCAGCACCACCCACCCATCGCCGGCGGCGGCACCAAAGTCAAACTCGCCGCTCCCGGTGCCTCCTGCCCCGAGCTCTGCCTTACCTGCCCGCGGGGACTCCGGGACGTCGCCGAGCGGGCCGAGCCGCCTCCGCTGGAAAACTTTCCGGACCGGCTCGCAGCTCGGCGGCGTCTCCGCACCCTCCGAGGCGGCGGCCAGGAGCAGGACGGCGAGGGTCAGGACGCCGAGGCGGAGGCTGTTCCCCCCCATGGCCCGCGCCCGGCGCCAGCTGCCGCAGGGAGCGCGGCCGAGGCGCCCCGAGCCGCCGCGGGGGGGGGGACCGGCCGCCGCCCCCGCCGGACCCCT
>VZRF01006388.1:85618-109242 GCA_013396875.1 Vireo altiloquus
CCGGAACCCTCCCCCCGAGGTGGGGCCCCCACGCCCGGGGCGGCAGCGGGAGGGAGAGCGCTGCGCAGCGCCCGTGTCGGGGCTGGGGCTGGGCACAGGCTGTTTGGGGAGGAGAGGAAACCCCTCCACGTACACTCGGGGTGGTGGGGAGTGCGGGCTGCGGAGGAGAAACCGACAGGCAAATGAAGCGATGGCACGGTAGGGGAGCAATTTCGACCCAAAAACACGTAAAAAAAGAAAAAAATAAATTTGTAGCGCTTTGGGAACTACTAGCAACAGGCTTCACACTGTCAGTAAGGTACGCCAGTCAGTTTGGATTGAAATGCCAAACTTTTGTTCTTCTGACAAAAGTTTCCAAGAATTCGGCAGTCTTCAAGGCATCTTCAGAAGTTTCAGTTTCCCGAGGCAAAAGGGACACGAGACCAACTTAGAAAAACCCTGTCCTGTCTACAAGCTGAAGTCCAGTGGAAACTGTTAGAACAATCAAGGAAGCAGCTAGGACGCATCAGGTTCTCTTTAGAACAGCTTCCTTGATGGCAAAATAAAGAATCCTCTCCGTGCACAAATTTTAAACGTCACACCTTACTCCTTATAGCCAGAATTTTTTCTTAGTGCGTTTTGAAGCTGCCAGTGGTCATTCAGCACTGTAAAACACAAAGCTTTCAATTTAAAAGAAATCTTTAATCCACGTCAGCAATTTCTGCACAAGACTGCAAATCCAGTTGTTCTAAGTGCGGATTATTCCACACATTCATTTGAATACAGTTAACAAACTGAAACATAGGCTATTAAAATTTGCGCTAGAGATCAATCACTTCACTACAGAGCAAAGCAATAAAACAATGTCATTATCCAGTCTACTGAATGACAGTTCCTAAGAAGGGGAGAGGACTAGTATTTTTGAATCATCCATACTCCTGGGCTTGACAACTTCCTTCTGTCAGCAAGCTCCAACATACATTATATGAAATGTCCTTTAACAGAATTTGTTCTACTGTTCTTATACTTTGATGTATAAAGAGTGAACACTGATGACAGGTTCCAATCTTCTTGATAAAACAAACTACAGCAAAAGACATTTTAGGCCCCCCATGAAGAAAAAAGGGGGGGGGGCAGGGGGGAAGAGAAAACGGTGAGTCCTACTGCAAACAAAAAGATTTGGTTTAGATTAAAAAAAAAAAAAAATTGGAATGTCTTGTGTGGAAGCTGGTAGTAGGCAGTGAACCCCTTGTCAGTCAATGAAATACTCTTTCTTAAAGAAAACACTTTTTTACAATATTGAAACATATCACTGAGGAAAACAACCTGAACATGGGAGCCAGAGAACATAGGATCTTATTCAGTAACTTTAAGATGGTAGAGCAAATTCTGGGGATGATGAAATGTCATCCTCAACACCTAATACAAAATGTGCAGCACTCACAGTAAACATAGGAAAACAAAGTATTAGTATTCAGGGAAAAATTCTTGCAAGTTAAGACATAGATAAGTATTCTTACTTACCGGTATCTCCTTTACCTCACAACCACGTGGAAGTTTGCCTACAGCAACAGATGATGCTGGGAAATCTCTAGAACCCCACTGCTTCAATTTGAACCAGTTCTTTCTCACATCTTCCACTAATAGCAATTCAGAGAAACCTCTATCCTCCAACTCTACAGGCTAAGGGAAAATGGAGGGTTTTGGTAAGACATTGAATGTACGTGTGTTAACTAGCTCTTACAAGATGAGAAAGATTCTAGTTTAGTCCAAAAGATGAAATGAGTTTTTGTTTGTTTGGGGATTTGGAGAGTTGGTTTTTCAATTTTTATTTTTTGTTAATAACTTTGACATAGGAAATATGAAGGAAATAATTATTTTTGGCTTAATTAGGAGATGGAATTTAATTTCAGGTTTTATGCTTCAAAGCTTCCCTGATTTTAGTCTTAAAATGTGTATTTTAGCTAACAAGTTTCATGAATTAATTATTCTGGGATATATTAAATTGAATTCATATTTGCTAGTGCTGTTTAGCTAGTAATAAGCAGGCTGCTGCACTTGCCATGGGGCTCAGTTTTGTGATTGTATTTTGAGTCCAGTGCTCTTTAGAGGGCATATTTTGCTTTTGCCGCTTGCTGTAGTGCTGTATTGCTCATCACCTTACTGTTTGTGCCTGGGAATGCTTTGATAACAGCCATGCAGATGGCTCCATGGCGGATACCTACATGGGATGAGAGGTGGCCAGAGTGTGGCTGCTGTTCCTGTCCTGCTTTACTGGACAGGCTGGAACTTCAGTCTGAACTTGAGTTGAAAGGACTATGACCTGTGAATGAATTCACAATGGAGGAGAGATCCACCTGCTCTGGCATGGAGTTCTCCATGAGGAGGATGTGACCCTGAGAGATGTCTGTGATGGAGCAGGTTTGCAGAAGAAAGGAACTCCTTTCATTTTAACATGAGAATATATGTATGTATATATGAAGTTTATGGGAGAACATTAGCATTGGCTAGACTTAGCCAAAACCTTAACAAACACACCTGATGGCTCCTCATGGCTATCTAGCTGTTAGCACAAGATGACTTAAGAATACCCCTTCCACAAATTCTCCCTTTGCCTCTTTTCCCTAATCACAAACAATACCGCTCTATTACCTGAAACACTGGTGCAATGCCAGAGGAGGATCTTAAATTTATCCCTCTAAATCACAGCAAGCTAAAACAAAGCTTGCTATTATTTTTGGCACACAGCTAAGTTTCCTCCTCATCTACACAAATGACATTCTCCTCTGGACTATCATCTTGTAACTACTGAAAAAAATTTATGTGCCATCTTTCCTGTTTTCATCCCTTCAGAGAGCTACTACAAAAATAACCCTTTCCAACCTGTTGCTTTGACCACGTTCACTTTTCTCACATTCCTTATTGTGTCAAACACAAGTTGCTTTGCTTTGATTGCATATCCTTCTAAGTGGTCTCATGATGCAAAGGCGAGTTTCCACTTTCACACAGCACCTGTCTCCATCTTCAGGTTCTGTAATGATCAAATACTTTTATGCTATATTCTGTTTTGTCTCATGTACTTGAAAGTGTGGGAAATGCAAAAGGTGAGAAGGCTTTTAGATGGAGTGAGAAAAACAGATTTCAGATATAAAGATTTTAGGTTCAGCTGCAGCTGCAAGAGCCTGAAGGCTTCTAATTTTGGCTCAGAGAAGTCTTGAAGCTGCAGAAAATATGCTTAGCAAGATAGTTGAGTTTTAAGCTTAATAATGGAATATTGTGCATTGTTATTATAAGGCATACAAGCGAGCATTGTTTGTAGCAGGTGCACGTGTGCTTTTCACTGATTAGTTAAAGTAGTTGTCTGTAAACTTTAGAAGCATGCTATTGGCTAAAAACTTTTAAGAATATTCTGTAACAGAGAGATTCTAGGCTGTTGGTCCAGGCATGAGCTGTGTACCATCTCTTGTGTAACTGACACTGATGCCTGAATTAAATAATAAAAAGCTCCTGGAACATCTGCCTGTGCCCCCATCCCATTTACAAAGTACACTGACATGAAAGTAGTTCAAATATCTATTTAGCTGCCTCAGAGTAAGAAAAGATTTGAAGCGTGATTTAGAAGAATAAGTGTTTTGACTATTATTTTTATGCATACCACAGTAGCTAAGGAATTTCTCTATTGAATAAAAATGCAGACTAGTGTCTGTGTTGACTAGTATGTTCACATCATCTCCCAGTGCCAAATTCTATTTCTGGTCTAATATATGCTCTCTGTAAGTTCTTGGTTCTGATACTATCCTTTTGATTGTTATATAGCTTTGACCAGAGCAGGGATCCTAGCACTGAAATGGAACTTCTTGAAGTTACAGCAACAAAACAGAAACCACACAACAAATCATCAACTTTTTCTTCAGTTATACAGAACTATTAAAATGATTCTATAGATAGTAAGCAAAAAAAAAAGCAAAAAAACCCCAAAAAACCCAACAACAAAAAATCCCCAAAACCAAAAAACACAAAAAAGAAAAACAAAACCACCCTAAACAGTTCTCCTATTTTAGGTTGGGACAATTAAGCTAGTGAAGTGGTACTAAAAGCTACACAGCATTTGTATTCATAACAATGTCATACTTACCAACGATCCCATAAACTTAGTGAGACCAGTAAAACTTCACACACAACTCTTAAGTTTAATTCACCTAATGGTTCATTAAAGTAGAGCTGGAAGAGTTGATACTGGTTTTGCAAAAGTTTTATCTGATTTTGAGATAAATTCTCAAAAATGTTTGGATTTTTTTAAAAGAAGGGAAAAAATACTGATTTTAACTGAAAATATTTTTGAAATCTTAGTAAGAAAACTGCATTATTGCTTCATGCTTGCAATGGCAAAGAGCTGTCAGCTGAGAACTCAGGTAGGGACATAGAGAGACCACTGGGGAAGAAGATGAAGACCACAGAGGAGTACATTACAATCATAGTAAAGTTTGGGTTGGAAGGAACCTTTAACGGTCCTCTAGTCCAGTTCTCCTGTGGTGAGGAGGGACATCTTCAACAATCACAGACCACCACCATTGCTCCTCCCGCCCCCAAGCACGCAGCAAACACTATTCTTCCATTAACTTATATTCCAATCTAAACTTCAGTTGATGCTTCCCCCGCGCGTTACGGTCCCGGCATCCCTTCTGTCCCAGCTCTCGGCCTCTCTATAACTCTCCACACGCTCCTCATCTTCCCGGTGCAATCAGCCAGCCGCCGTCACCCAGGAAAAGCCGCTGGCAGACACACCCGCTGAGTGCTGTGACTGCCTGCTGCCGCTGCTCCCGAGGACTGCCCGACCGCCCCCGGCTCCGCAGGTGCCCCCTCGGCTTGGGAACATGGGGGCGGGGGGGAAAGGGCCTCTCCCCATCATACACCACCGCCAACCCCTGCCCCCAAGCTCTGCACTACTGCCTTCCACCTTAAAGCGAGAGGGAAAAGGGTGCAGAAGTGCAGACCTGGGATACTGCCTGTGCAGGCACAGCTTCCTTTCTTCACAGTAATTCCAGATTCCAGTGCTCACTTCCAAGTACTGTATCCGTAAGATAATTACACATCTATTTTCATAACGGTTTTATTCATTTAATAATTTATACTTCAAACATAGTTCAGCAGTCAGCCATTTACTTTGAAAAGTACTTCTTAGTGCTAGGTACACTGTTTCCATGGAGACTTCCTTGGATATTCTGGGGTGAACACTCTTAATCTCTTATTTTCTCTTCATTTTTAAAATCAGGACATACCTAGGCACTCCTGAAAGTCAGTAAAGGTTTATATTTCCTTAGTAACAACTCCCAGGCATCTGTTTTCACATGTTGCCAGTGTTGAACAGGTGACCTACCTCACCATTAGATTTCCCCTGAATTAACACACTAAGTGAAAGAACTCCTACCAGATCTCGAATTCACCAAAACACAGTAACTGTTACATCTGACATAACTAAGTATCAAAGAAAATTAATGCAGTCACTTTAATTTTCTTTAATACCATTCACACATGCAATATTCAAGTGACTGGCTGTCTTTGCTTGACACAGATCCAAACTTTCTCACCTCTCCCATGCAAGCATGCAAAGTATTAATGCATCTTTTAAGTGGCAAAGCTATGCAGTGAAGCCTCTGATGCTATCTTAACATGCATTGTAGTAGTTGTAGCAGCTGGTCTGGGGAAAACCAGAATACCAGTCTACCAAGTGGGACATCTTTTCTACACATGACCAAGAATTTAATCTAAAAATGCTGGCACTGATCTTTTCCTGCATTGTAAGTACACAAAATACAGCCACAGCTTTCTATTCCAAGGCTGTCAAACCTCCTGCTGAACCACATCATATGCTCTTTTTATGGATCAGTCTATCAGGACAAAACTTCCATCAGCACACAAAAACTTTAATAACTTGATAATGAAATTCACAATGCAAAGTCTATTTCCAATCTTTTATTTCATTTTAAAAAAATTAAAATTACACTGTGTAATGATGTTAATGCCTATCTGCCTAATGCCTACAGTTATTTGTTAATAGGTATTTCTCTGCTGTTACAGGTATGAGATATCCAAAATGCCTTAGTTACAGGAAAAATCAAGTGGAAATCATGTGAATACCAAAGCCATTCGCCACACAAGGTTCCATGAATACTGCTATCTCTGAACTAGTTGTGAAGAGTACTGCAAGTTTATTTCTCATTTTGTATTAAACAGCAAAATGAGACCAGTATCTAGAAAAAGTAAGACCAAGGTCTTCATTAAAGAAAAAAAAAAAGTGGAGATACACAGATCAACAAATTTTCCTATTACGTCTTACTGCCACACAAAAGACTTGATTTTTTTCTTACACAGACACACAATCTTTCACAAACTGAAACCAATGAATCTTTCACAAACTGATCCCCACGAATGAGCTAACTAGTCCTGGATGAGGGTCTCAGAGTGGTGTGTTTTTCCTATCTTCCCAATAGTATGAACATATATTTAATGGAAGCTATATATTACATGTGAACTTAGGAGTCCACTGTAGGAACAAGAATTAGTCAGTGCAGCATGTAAATGCTTTGAGATATTAGTCTGTTGCTGTCCAGTGGCTGTTCTGGTGTACTGTGTAGATAATGCAAGCATGTAAGTTTAATCTTAGTACTACCTGGTTTCAATAAAATTTATCAACAATTAATGTTAAAATAATAGAAATATTGTTAAAAATAGTGAAAAGCGATCAGAGAACATACTTCAAAAGAATTGTATTGGCTTAGAAGAAAAGCTAAGGGGGTTCTCTAGAAAATATTGTATCTCTAATTATATTTCAGCCTTGTCTTCAAGTGCAAGTCTTAGATGACTTTAATATAAAGAAATTAATTCCAAAATCTTAATTTAAAAAGAAAAAAGTGAGGGTTGCTATTGAACCGATACTTTTTTCTTTTGCTTTGCTACTATATGTTGTTTGATGAAATATTGCTGAGACAGTATAATATTAATCAGCGACCAAAACTGACATACAAATTCTGATCAGCAGGGCTATTTTTGTTCCTTTGTCTCCTCCAGGAGACCGAAGGAAATAAAAATGAAGGGTCTTAATAAGTTTGCACATTATAAAGATTCCTCAAATTCTTTCCCCCCTTTTTTCAGCCCCAAAGAGAACTTCATCAGCAAGTAACATTCAACTGTACAGAAACAAAATGCTACACCCAGACAACACCTGGACATAACTTTGGGTCACTATATGATTTCATTGACTGCGTCTTCTCAAACTGCTCTTTACCTCACTCTGATTTGGAGGCCAAGCTGTACCTGCAAGGCTGCATTCCCTGTGACTTCCCGCAGTGCTGTTTCTACCATAAACTACAGAAGTTCCAAGAACAAAGCACGGTAATAACAATCCAGATGAAAAACAAGGCAGAAAGGAAAACAGCAACAGAGTACCTATACTAATTCAGGATGGCATGATACAAATATTTCACCAAAAATAGACAAAGTGTAGTTTTCCAGCACTGGAGAACAAAAATAAATTCAACATTTTCCTTTTCTTTAGAACACAGAAAACCTGCAGAATAATGTTCCATCTCTCCAGTCATATTTTTGGGGGTCAAAAAGCTGGAAAAAGTCATCACCAGAAGTTTCTAGCCTCCTGTCTACACATATATCTAAGACTTTCTCCAGACTTCAAGGACTAACACTTTTCACAACTTTTTTCATCCTGTTCAAGTTTGTGTTTATTAAGTGTTCCTGCAATGGCTGGAAAGACAGCTAAAAGTAGCACCTGCTCTTCTGTTAAGAAGTTACCATCTTTTTTTATCAAGCTCCAGTGCCCACTAAATCCTTTATTTCCACACCCAAACAAAAGCACTTCCCTTTTTATGTACATAAGCACTTGGGTAAGTCTCAGTTTAAAGACTGTCTACATGCTCACCTCTGCCTCTTTTCCAGGAACAGATTGACTATTCTCTCCCTCCTTTTTCTTGGTCAGGATAGCTGTCATCTCTCCTACCTGTATAATCCTGCAATATGGATGCTGCCAGCTGTGCTGTTTTAAATAATATTGCTATTGATTCTGAACTGGCACTTTGTAAAGGAGCCCTTTTATAATTTATCTTAAGCTAGACAGCAATACTAGAGTTTATGCTTATCTAAGAACAAAAAAAGGGGGTATTTACCTAGTGGCTTAAAATGCAAGTTGCAAGTGTTTGGCTCTTTACTTTACTGATTCCAATTTTCTTTTTACACTCCTAACTAGTTCGGTACAGCCAGAATTGAGCTAACTTGTTTCAGCAGTATGTATTGTGATAGCTGCAAAGCATTGGAGCCACCAACTGTTCAAACACGGCAACAGCTACCTTACTTCTGTTCCAGTGTAGTAAATACAAAACACATCACGCTAAGTTCTGGGACCACTGAGCTTCCTTCATGACTTAAGACACAAAATCATATTTATCTCATTAAAATTACAAAAAATTTGTATTTCATAAGAAGGATACCTATCTCAAATTATTATATTGCTACCTCTGAAGAGATGACATTTACCTAATACCTTAGAAGCTCTTCCAGATCTCCTTTCAATAAGACACTCAAATGAAAGACAGTTACGTATAACTATGCAGCAAATGTAGGTCCTCATACACTAGTTCATAAAAAGTTCACACAAGCCTTTCAGAAAGAATTTTACACATTTTTTACTGCAAACAATTACAGCCATAATTTTAAAATACTTAAAGATAGTTAATATATTAATGAGGAAAATGAAAAGAGTTACTTCGGAGCACCCTCTTAAAACACCTACATGTTCTGCTAAAAGAACACCTTGACATTTTTGAAGCTATCTTGAACTTTTGTCTTCAAATCCAGATGTTTTAATTCCCTCTATTTCATTTCCTTACAGTGCCCACTTTAGCCATAAATTTCTGTTATTGAGCTCTACCAACTTAGTTAAGGCAGCCAAATATCTCAGTTGTCCCGAGCTCTGACATTCTGTGGAGTTGAAAACACCATTTTCAAGTTTGCTGATGACACCAAACTGGGAGGTGCTGTTGACCCTAGAGAAACAAGAGACCTTGAAGAGGGATCTAGATAGATTGGAGCATTGGTTAATAATCAATGGGATGAAATTTACAAGTCCAAATACCAAATTCTGCATCCAGGACAAACTGGGAGAGGAGTGGCTGCAGAGCAGCCCTGCAGAAAGGGGTTTGGGGGTGCTGGTTGGCAGCAGGATCAGTGTGAGTCAGCCATGTGTCCTGGCAGCCAGGGGGTCAAACCACATCCCAGGGTGAATCAAACGCAGCATCATCAGCCTGTCAAGAGAGGGGATTATCCCTCTGTATTTGGCATTGGTGTGGCCTCACCTTGACTGCTGTGGGCAGTGCTGGGTCCACAATTTAAGAAGGATATTGAGGTATGTGTCCAGAGGAGGGCAACCAAGCTGGTGAAAGGGCTGGAAGGGAATATTCTATGAGCAGTGACTGAGGAATTTGATGTTGTCTAGTTTGCAAAGAAAGAGACTGAGGAACGACCACATTGTTCTCTACAGTTTCCTGAGGAGAAGTGAAGAGAAAGGTGCTGATCTCTTCTGAGATCAGTGATAGGACATGTGGAAACAGTTCAGAACTGCACCAGAGGAGGTTCAGACTGGACATTAGGAAGCACTTCTTTACGGAGAAGGTGATCAAACTCTAAAACAGGCTTCCTAAAGAGGTGGTCGATGCTTTGAGCCTGTCGATGTTTAAGAGGCACTGGGACAATGCCTTCTGGAACATGCTTTAATTTTTTGAAGTGGTCAAGGCAGTTGGAGTAGATGATTATTGTAGGTCCCTTCCAACGGAACTATTCTATCTTTAACTGAATTCAAACAGCACAAGAGAAGGAATACCTGAAAAATGAACACATTAAAGCTTGAGAATTTTAACCAGTAGGCAACTGTATATAGTGCTAATTTCATTTTGCAAAGCATCTTGGAACAAGTCAAGTTTGTATTACAGCACTACAGTCTTCAGGTAGAAGACAGAACAAGAAAGCTACAAGGTTAAGTCAACTACACAGTTCAGCTATGAGAAACCCAGAACTTTGATGAGGTTTACTTTATCTTAACACAATGTTGCACTCATTACTATAAAATAATAGCTCAAGCATCTAAGAAATGATATATACTGAGGCAGACTCCACAGCAAGAACTATCTTACTAAATCAACTACAAGAAGTTTCATGACACAAAACTTCTTTTAGGTATTTAAGCCATCCTAGCTTGGTTAGTATTGCATAAACACCCAATTCCTTGACGGAGAAAGACTCCTGCATGAGCATGTAGGAAGAAGGTCTGCGGCAAGGCACAACTGTTCACTCAGTATCCCAACTGTAATAGCAGATCCCTAGGAAAAAATTCAGTGTTTTCCCTTACTGTGCTTCCAACCATCTGTGACTTCAGAACTACTTGAAGAACTGCTGACACTTTCTTTCATCATCCCTTAAGGGATTCCATCCACATCCTCCCCCTATTTTGTCCAACTGCACTCCCCATCATTCCCACAGTATTTGGGCATCTTCCTATGTTTGTAGTCTAGCGAAGGCAGAAAAGCTCACCCTGACAATATTCCAGGATTTCAGGAAGAGCAAGAAAACCAAACCAACCAGCCAACCAAACCCCACCAAACTTTCTTCCTCTTCCAAACAAGTCTTCCTGGAAGAACTTGGTTTCACAGATACCACCAGTGAGAATGAGGAAAATAAACACACAATGATGTCACGTCAAAGCAGTGATTCCTTCTCCATTTCCTAATATTTTTTAGTAGATATTAGGCAGCAAGTGATTTTACTTGTTCTTTGCCTTACATTTTGTGGATGTAAATATATACTAGCTTTTGTTTATTAGTAGCATTCTCACATACACATATATATATGCACAATAAATATATGTACCTTTAGAGAAACGCAGATATATATTGTAGAACAGAAGAAGTATAGACTAGGGAAACAAAAGCAGCTGGGAAGAAAGAACAATTCCTGAAGTTTGAAAAAAGTAAAAAAAATCTCCTGGTTGTCTATAACCCATTTTTCAGCTCCCTCAAGGACAAAGAAGAAACGTCATTTGAGAGCATAGTTACTTTTTTTGACCTTGTATGCTTAGGGAAAGGCTAGCTTTGAAAGCAAGTCCAGGGAAATCAGAGAAATTGCACATATCGGTAGTTTTTACTAAAAGTTTCCCCAAAATGTTCCCTGGAATCTCCAGTAGTTATTAAAATTCTGACTAAAATACAGCAAATTTAAACTAACATTGTAATATTCCTAAGAAGTGGTATAAAAGGTTAATTATCTATATACAAAGAGCAGACTAGAAAATGTTTAAAAAAGTTTAACAAATGATACAAATGCTGCACTTTTGGATTTGTTGGCAGAAGTAAAAAACAGAACCTGAGAACTCTTAGCAAAAGACAAACATAACCCTGATACTAGAACAAACCGATCAGATTAATCAAGATTATAAATTTCTACATCCTTACCAGATACATGCAAGCTTCCTACCTATCAATCAGAATCACACCAGAGACCCAGACACCAGGGAAGTTCTGATTTTACTGGGGCCATAAAAAGCCAATACATGAGGATGTTCCCAGTGAGTAAAATAGAGATAAATCTCTAGTCAGTGAAGAGACTAGTGAAGCAGAGAGCAGAGAGTGAAGCAGAGACTCTCACAGGGTGTACAAATCATACGGGAGATTCAATTACTGATTAATGCACCAGTTCTACAAATTACAGCTACCACATCAAAGAACACCCCTTGCCCTGCACCCTGACAGTCAAACACATGGTGGTGTTGCTGCCCTATAGGAGTGGCACTCTGGTATCTTGAGCACACTGCACACCACCTCAAGTTCTGGCATCATGTATTTATCAAGTGCTGATAAGGAAACTTCCCCCTCTGACCATTCACAAGGCTCCCTGGCAGTCACACTCCCAAGGCCAGACTTTCCCTGCTGGGACCAAAGCCCCTTCCCCACAGGCAGCTCCAGTGACTCGACAGGAGTCCAGCTTGGCTCCCTGCTCACCCCACTCACACAGTCACACCAGGTTTCTTTACCAGTTCAGCTCCAGGTTTCCCACAGCAGTCTCAGATGTCTCATTCCATAACAGCATTTATTCCCAGTGCAGTATCACAGGAACAGCCTAAACTGGTGCCTCTGAGGAGGAACCCCCCTGGCTTTTATCATCTCAGTCTCCCCATGCTTCTGCCCCTCTCCATGTCCATCCACCTCACTGGCATCACCGGTCTTCATCTCCTTTGTTGACTCAAACAGTCATCAATTCCTGGCTCCTGCTGTGTCTCTCAGTGTCCATGCACCTGGTTGGCACCACCCATTTTCATGCCCTTTGTTATCCCAAATGCTGGCAGCTCTCGGCCTCTTGTCTCAGGCTCCCATTCAGAGTTCAACCCACATCTCAGTGCGCAGCTTGCGAGCCTGGCTATCTGCACCAGGTGTATTCCTCAGCAGTGCTGCCGTCACACCAAAACCAGACGCCCATAAACAAGAAATTCAAACCACTTTAGGAGAGCAGGAGACTTTAAAAGATCATGCATTCAAGCAGGGGCTGGTTTTAGCACACCACCAAGGACCACTTAATCCCAAGGAATGCTCCTGCGCAGCCACACAAGACAGGGAAGAAATACATATGTGCATTTTTATACAATTTTGATCTAGGTTTTGTTCCACTGTGCTTTATTAGAACTCTCCAAAAAATCATGAACAAATTTTACCCATGTGCTGTTTATATTTTTTGGCCAAAGTTCCCTTCCAGTTGACTTTTTTAAGGGAGAGGGAAGGGGCAGATTTTCCAAACACTGTCAGGCTATTGAGGGAAGGCTCAGTTTACCACTAGCAGAACCCTGAAATACATACTTCATATGTTTTACAAATATAGCACATCCCTTAAATTTTTCTTGAATGCTAGACAGTTCTTTTGCTTCTGCTATGTCTGTAAAAACATGCTTACATTCCTGTTGGCTCCTCACACTTTTTACAAAAGAATGTAAGGTAGAATGTAACCTAATTTAAATGTCCTAGAAATCAGCAAATTTCTAGAAGTAGGTGATCCCTAACATCCTATAGCTTTCCTATCCCCAAAGGAGAACAGTCCTACAAATCTATACATTTTAGACCAAGATCTTAATTTAGTACTAGAGAAGCACTTACTAAGTGGAACTACACAAGCACAGATGGAGCAAATAATTTTCAAGCTTAACTCCACATGGCTGCAGATATCCAAATGTAACTCCCAGCTGTCAACACTAAACACCTCAGTACATACAATGCTGCTGGCAGCTCCCACAAACTATTTTCCCAGGTAATCACTCATATGTCAGAGCATGAAGTATGTCTTTCAAGCCCAGTGATGCTGCTTAAGTTTGGATGGGAATTTTCTCAGTAGATGAAGGTGAGAGCTCAAATTCCAGGGTGAGTCTAGACATGCTTTCGACAACTGCTACATAAAAGTAACCCAGAGAAATATCCACTCAGTGCAAGGTGGCTTACTTTTTTGATATACTAGGGTATGTCGTCAGGAAATAACTCCATGATTTGAGGAGGAAGAGAAAGTAGTGTAAATACAAGAATATCATCATCTTCAGTTGGAATCCAGGACAGTCTTTGAAGACACCATCATAAAATACTGCAGAAAGGATTCTCCAAAGCTGATTCCTTTTTTAACCACTCTCCATTCTCACAATAAAAAGTCACTAAAAGTTTTTGATTTTTATGAAAAGAAATTGAAGTAGTAACCTATATTCTGATCTCTGTAACCAAGAAGCTCATGTTACAATGAAGGAGAACTCTTCACTTGCCTTTTTAATGGAATAGTTCAAAACCTGAACACTCCCACATTTTCTCTTATAAATGCCAAAAAAATGCCTTCTGCCCAAAACCACTAAGCCTCCTTACATAAGATACATCAGCAGAGCAGAATGGGCTACCTCAGAAAAGTCAAAGTACTCCTGGGCACACTCAAGTGCCATGTTAGAATTAAGACAAATTAAGAATAATCTACCAGTCCAACAGACAAAGCTCTGCAGGCTTTTGTTTATGTCTCTTATTTCTCTGGAAAACAAACCAGACCCCTCCATCCCTCAAAAAAAAACCCAAAACATCAAATCAAAACCACCAAAAAAAACACACAAGAATTTATTTCACTCTTAGAATGAAACTAAGTTTGCAATAAATATAACTATTGCAGTATGATGAACCCAAGAAAGGTAAAACACTATCACTCCAAGCATAGTTACCTAGATTTTCTAAGCTTTCTCAGAGAGATAATTCTAGTCTCTCCACCATACAGGACTCTCTTCCAGGAATTATTTTTCTCCCCTTTCCTCCCCTACTCTACCCTTACGTTTTAACCTACGTCCACCTCAACCTCCTGTTTAGAAACGCATCAGTCACACAGAACTATGGTATGTGTTTTTCTTTCCAAACTCCAAGTGCAGTACATATTTGAATGCATCTTTCTACTGACTGTGTGTTTAATTACAGGCTGAATTTAATAAACAAACCTTAAAAAGGGGCAAAAATAACTTTGAATAGTAGATGCCAACAAGCGAACATCTGTTGTCAAAGTGATCTGTACAATCCTCAGATGCAAGTTGCTAGGAAATAAAGGTAAAAAGAATTATCCTCATTCAAAATACAGCTTCCAACAGGAGCTGACTCAGACCTGGCCAGACAAAGAACATGGTCACTTTTGTTTGCAGATCTCTGTGGACTGTTCAAGCAATCTCCCAGAGCAAAACCTCCTTTTGCCACACTGATAGATCAGCCTCTCAAATGCTGCCTGCCAGCATCTACCCATAACTCAATCATTTGGATTTAACCTGGGATCAGTGAGTTTCTGCAAATCCAAGACACGTGAATGGGGAGAACTGGAAAGAACAACTTCTCCAAATACTTCCCCAGGCACCCAGAGTGTGGCGGTTTTTTTTAGCATCTCCGCTTCCAGTTCTCCCCAGTCTGAGATGTTCCAAGCTTCTTGACTGACCACTGAAAATACTCCAAGAACCTCTTGTAGGATTGTTAATCATAATCTACATTTGTTCTCATAATTATGTCAGTAAGCATATTTGGGCTTTCCAACACCTAATCAGTTCTTACAGCACACCTACCTGCACACAAATCCAGTCCAATACTTTTAGAAGAACCAGCTATTTCTTAATGCAAGATCAGAGCTAAAGCGCTATAGAAGACACTGACAAAGAGCCTAATTTGATGACATACAGAACATTAAAAACCAGCTGTAGTACCTTCAGACTGGAACTAAATTACAAACTGAGAAGTTCAGAGGGCACAACTTGCTCATGAAGTTCATCACCCTGTGCAGTATTATACTGCAAAATTTCCCTGTGATGGCTGAAAGGGAGCACAGCACTTCTTAACACAAAATCCTCCACAAGCCTTGAGAACATAAGCATGGTTTAATTTCAAAGAGATTCATGACTTCCAGTGGAGTTGTTTTGATAGACACACAGATATAAAGTAATGATTTGGTTTTATGCTTCATCTGATAACACTGATGCACAATGATGCATTCCAAAACTGTAGTATCTCACTCATTAAACAACTTTTTATCAAGAATGATTTAATACAGCACAATCACACACCTTCACCCCACATAGAGTAATCCAATCATAAAATCTAGGTAACAATTACTGTTCAATCAACCTGTTTTTCAAAAGCTTCTGCTAGCTAAGTTTTAAGATTTAACCTAAATTAAAACCCTATTAGAAGAGCTTATCACATGCACTGACACTCCTTTCTGCAGTTAAGTCCCTAAGCCATTCTTATTTCACTACGAAACCTTTCATGTCTATGTTTTATCAAATTAGAAAAAAAAAAAAAAAGTCAGCCACCTAGTAATGCCATGTTCTCAAGTTTGACCGTGGAAATGAGATTACATAAAGTTCTTTAAGACACGTATTTTGGTCTTTGGAAAGCTACTAGAAAAGCTAAAAAAACCCCAATGTGAACTCACTGTTTTACAGGGTTTAACACAAATATCTTTTATTTCCAACTATTACACTAATATTCAGGAACTACTTTGTTTATTTCCCACAAAAAAAAAAATGGGCCGTTGCCAAAGTAGTATGGAGTGAGAAAATAAAATGATACACATGTATCAAAACAACTAAATGGTGACTCAGTACTTTCTAAGTGCTTATCTTTTACATCTCTGCAGAGAGGACGATTAAAGAATCAGAGAAGTGACTAGAAAAATGCCAGTTCTCTCCAACAGTAAAAGCAGCTTTCTCTCTGCATGAAGTACAATAAGCAGGAACTAGTTAATTTGTCCTGCAGCAGGAAGGACTGCCATAAATGCACTTAAAAGATGTGGGTATCTCGAATCTTTTAAAGATTCTATAACGTCACCCAAGGGATTTCTTTTTGTTTTGCATCTTATCCATTGTTAAATTCCTGATTATTTCTGTTCCAACTGCCGATATGCCCCACAGCAGGACAGTTTCTCTAACATTCTTGTCAGTCACAGCAGCATACAAGGCATACAGAACAGAGATTAAGTCACGCAAGTTATGCTAGTCTTCTGATTTAACTAAGCTTTCTACTTATTTATCATCCATTCAGGTTTTTTTTCATCTTCCCTACCTTTACTTGCATCCTTGACAGCTCCCAAGGAGTATCACACTATTTCGAAGAGGAAACAGGCCTACATTTTTCTACTAAAAAAAGCTGCCACTTTCAGCTTTCAGTGGCACTTTCCAGCTGCCACTTACCTGTAGGTCAGATTCCCCTGAACACACTTCTAAATCAACAAATCTATTTTGCACTGACTACTATATACTTCATTTGTATAGCACTCAAGCAGTCATCATAGACTTTTTTTTTTCTTTCCAAATATTGCCCCATTAATTCAAGCTATACACTGATAGCTAGCATTAACTGGCTGGGCCAGCTCATAGTAACCAAAACTAGTCTGAATCCCAGACACTACCAAACCACCAACCACTCAAAGTAAGCATTTATTCAGTTCGAAGACTCAGCTTGCTATTTACAAAACTTGTATAAAAATTGTTTTATGCAAAGCACATTGGCCACACGTTAAAGCCATTTTTTTCCTTTAATTAACTAGGGAGATTGCCTCCCTCAGCTAAAGTGGATGTCTGAACCTGGTACAAATTTGTAATGCTCGAAGGAATCAGTCCTTCAAGTGCTAATCTCCTTCAGTCATAAAATGCCATTGAAGGCTACCCAAGTCACAACTAATTGTACTTACAGCTTTGCCTGTAGTTAGTTACCAACGTAAAGAACCTGACCTACTCTCAGAGAGCCCAAAATGTTTTAGCATTAAATGTTTTTCATCAAGCATTCTGTGTTTGGGCACTTAAGACTAGAATTACACATCATATCATCCTAGCAGGTTAAGTGTAATGAAAAAAACCGTAACACCCCCACCCCAAAGAATGAAAATACCCAAAACCCCAACATGTGAGCCCAAAATTCGCAGAATTGCTCACCCATTTAAAAGGGGAACTAGGCAAAATTAAGTTTTTTTAAATAGTAAGAATGAAACACTGTAATGGCTTTGGCAGTTTTGTCATCCTTACAACTGTGGAAAACCCAGAAAAACCAAGATTCATTTTACAACTCAGTCTCTACCTACTAGTCAGTTTTCCTCCCACCAGGAACCCAACTGGCTGTAGTATTAAACAGTCTACTATCACTCTATTAGAATTAACATATGCAACAGTTTTTGTTTGTCCTGTTCCAAACTGCATTTTGTGTTTTAGAATCTTTAGCAAGCCCCAATGGCAGGGTGGGAATGCATAGTCTCACAGATTCCAGACAATTCTCATCCACCATTTTAACAGGTACCAGCTTTAACACTTGCTATCAATGAAGAGAGATGCTACCTAGATACAAGAGACACAAGAACAGTAGATATCCATCAGAAAAGCGTGATGTACTAAATGGAGAATTCTAAGAGCACACTTTTATTTTCCTGCATTAGCTTTTCATTTAGACATCACCCAAAAATGGGAACAGGAAAGGAAATCACAAGAAACTGATTTTTCAGAGAAAGGTAGATTTCATAGCAAGGCTTCAATGAAGAGTCACAACATGATGCAGTCCACTGCTTTTATGTTCTGGATTCATGACCTTGCTGTGTTTCATATACAGAATGTTATCAGCATATTCATATGAAGCTACCAGAACCAGACAGAGAAAAGGCTTCAGGGAACAAATTCTGTGATCAGGAGGATATGGAAGAGAAAGGTGGTATGGAAACAAATTCCAATAATCCCAGATTTAAAGAAAGCTGTGAGTCTTACCACGACTTTGTACACAAGACCGCTTATGAGCTATACAAATTTAAGTGATGTACTGCAGAACATGGAGAATTGAATTTCATGGCAGAAAGTCAGCTATGCCAGAAAAATCCAACTCTGTGCCACCACAGCAGGGGAGACTCCCTTTTAGTCTTATTTATTCAATGCCTATGAAGAAGCTATTACTCAAACTGTCTGAGCCTGACAGTCATCTCACTAGCCCGTTTTGATATTCAGAAGTCAGCATTAGAAAGTCAATTCTAAAGAACTGACCTGTATTTCTCAGTATCATCCAGTGATGAATTAGTGAAAAAATGTTTAATTTCCCAGCATGCTCTCAGATACTGAGTATACAGTATTCTATGGTTAACAGACAAGATTTTTCTTAAAAGGCTTACCGTGCTATACTAGAACTACAGTGAAGTGCTACCATGCTTGGAACTTTTTATTTTGTGTTTAGAAAGACAGACGAAGCTATGCTCTTCCTGCGCAATACCTCTTCCTTTAAAAAATAATTTTAGACAATTCCTAAAACTCCATGCAGGCTCATCTTCATTAGAAATAATCTCCCAGAAGTTCATATGGCTTAAGACTAATTCACAGCAGTTCACTGCAAAAACGAATACCTGTATCAAAGCCAGTAGAAATATGCTTCCCATACATGTGACATTTTTAACAGAAAAACTGAATACATCTGCAGAAAGTGCCTCTTGGTATTTCTTCAGGACTTTAAAACTGGGACTTGTCTCAGACATCTAACCACTCTCCTCTAGTCACATGTTCTATATGAACATCAGAGACAAGGCTCAACGTAACCCAGTATAATCAGCTGAACTTAGCAGCATTATATCTCTGCCTACAGTCTTCTGCCAACTAATTCAGGGTCTCAGCTACATTGAAACCAATGTACAGAGTTAATGGATTATTTGAGAAAACATTCAAAAGACTGAAAAAATTCAGTTTACACAGAACTTGATGTAAGATAGGACCAGATTTACTTATTACATATCAATGAGAACACTACCGATGCACCAAGTATAAGCTGAAGTGTAAAAGTGTAAACACAGTATTAAAATACTAGGTATTTTCCAAGAAGAGCATATGAGTAACTCGAAACTTAATATAAGTTCTACGACCAATAAGCCAGTGTAGTATTGAAACCATGCAAGTAAGATTAGTGTTAGAATAGCAGCGCCATAATTGCTTGACTAAAACAGAGCTTACTACATTTTTAAGATGCTGTGTAAGTTCCAAGATCATTTCTCATACCTGCCCCATGTAGAAATATTTTTTTGGAGTCCAGGCATTACAAGATTTTATGATGGAAACACAAATAAATGTCACACAGTTTCCACAAAAAGGTATTAAAACTACACTGCAACACACTTGATGGACAAGGCTCCACTAGCATAAAAACTGCTTGTGCAGCATTCGATTCTAGAAGGCTACATTGCCTAACAGTAATATACATCTTCAGGCATTTCAAAACTTGATACTTACATGGCAGTATAATCACGATCACCTATTAGAACATTTTCTGCATTTTAACTTTTGAGAATACTGCTTTTACACATAAAAGAGTTAAACCTCCCATCACCAGATTACTGCAGAAACTGAGCACCCAGGAATCAGGACAAGACACTGATCATTCATCTGCTGACTCCACACACACAAGCTTCCTCTAATCAGCAAGACTAAGAAGAAAATTTTAAGCTTGGAAAAAGATATTTGAGCCAAGACACCTATTTGAGCTATACTTTCTGAATAAATAGGAGACAAAAAAAGGGGCAGAAACTGAGCAGCATGTACAAGTCCAAAAAAACAAACATGGTTTGCTAACTTCAGAAAGAAGATTAAGGATGACAAAGCCATCTATGTATTTTCAATTTCTTGCGAGAGAAAAGAGAAATATGGCAACACAGCACTGAAATATACAGTTTTCAACACTCTTTATGAACGACCCATTTAGCTTCATATTCCATTTTAATTTGAAGAAGGAAGAGCAAGGGCAGCATTGACCCAAATTTTCCCACCACAAAGGAACTTTGTTCTTCTTTAAAGCACTATATAGGGTCTGGCAGCTTAAAGCAGCAAGTGAGTACTTTGAATTTATAGAATTAGTCCTCTGAAAACTTGTTTTAAGAGCTAAACCCATTAACGTTTGAGCCATGAATGTCATTTACTACTATGCAATTCATTCAACAATGCACGATGTATTGAATGCTCCACTTCCAGATTTCAGTGACTCTTCCTTATAGAGCTGGTTACCCCATCTTCCCTAAACAACCAATCTCAGCTTCTTTGAAGCAGTTATTTGGATGAGTTTTCCTTCAGGTAAGTTGTTCAGCAAGCTCAAGAGATGTTTTATTTCACTGCTACGTGGCTTATGCTAAGTGATTCACTAAAAAGGTTACAAGCAGACCACTGTTAACTCATGAATGTAGATACTCCACAGAAAGTGGACGCCTTTTAAAGATTCCACAGCTGATGAATGTTTAAGGCTCTGCCTGTAACCTCATTTGTTACTCTTTAATTTGACAAATTCTGGATGGAAGAACTAAGGCTAAAAATGCGCCCCATTAGAAAATGGAGAGTTTCAATACAGCAAGAAGCATTACAAAACGAAGGTGCTGAATCCTTCATGTAATTTGAATTTATAAAGCAAGCATACACTGAACAAGTTTGAACTTTCATCCAGATTTTTTGATACTCAAGATCCATTTTTCCCAAACAAATTAATGATGAAACTGTAAACAGGCATCCACCTCAGTTTAATAGAAATGTAATGATATAACCTTTAAAAAAAAATAATCCACTCTCAAGAATTTTCAGTGAATACATACGGTCAGCAACAAATGCAATACATACAAACAAGAAGCCAAATACAAAACAATCAAAGTCTGGTTACACAGGAGAATTACATGACATTTTTTAAAAAAGAAACTTAGAAATTTAAGGTTTCATGGATCAGTGAAAGAGAAATTCCTTAAAGCTACAAGGGTGTTTCAGCCTCTATCCCCACCAACCTCAACAGGCCGGGACAAGTGCAATACCACAGACACACACAGCATTGCAACTGATCCCAACCTGTGTAGAAAGGGGTATAATTTTTCCACACTCACTGACTGACTTGTCACTGCCACAGTCAGTTTTGCATGGATTTGCACAGCAGAGTATCATACAGCTGGATGCAAACCTGCAAAACTAACCAGAGAACAGTGTTCAATTAAACAACAAATAAATTGCAAGACATACTTAATATGTAGTTCTACAGCTAGCAGTACTTTAAGTGCTTATAATGCAGTAGATTAGTGAACACTACCTGCACTATAAGCACTTTAGTGCTACAAGAGCTGTCATTCGCTAGACTGCTGTTAATAGGGCAACAAAATATCCCATAACCATCAGAAAGCCTTCAGAGTCCTTGATGTAGATTATAACAGGCCACCATCAGCTTTGCATAGATTTGCACAACCACTCTCTTCTTGTAGTGCAACTATGCAAAACTAACAGAAGTCTGCAAAGCAGAAAACTACTGGAACATCTACAGTCTTAACCTGAGTGACTGGATGAAGACATAACTTCTTATGCCAGAAGGAGCACTTAGGGCAGTAGATGCTAATCTACTTCACTATCTGCACTAGATGCACCTTAGTACAAAAAGCACTTGACACCACCACACTGTACCTTTCCATTCTCTGAAGTCCTGCAAGATCTCCTGAGGCAGTTGTCAACATAATGCTACAAGTGCCTTCACTGCAGTAGGTTCTATATATCACTACCTGCACTGTAAGCACTTTGACATTACTCTGACGCAAACAGCATTTTTTTAGTAATTCAAGATAGGTTGTCTACCTTGTACCTGCTGAAAGAAAAGAACAAAGTGAGTATTTGATCAGGTTTCAAATTGCAAGCTTTGGAACAAATATTCATGTTTCTAGGGTAAAGACCTCCTTCAGAGTAAACTGAAGCAGCCCATCAGCACAATCATATGCAATACTAAGGAACATCAAAATCAAAGCTCATTCACAGTAGAAGACCCAAATGAGAAAATTAAATAAATGCTTCTCCCATACAACTCTCAGAATGCCACAACTTGTAAAGTTAAAAATAACTGAGTTTTCAAAGAGAACCCTGAAATCAGAGCTCCCACCAAATCTCTTAAAATTAAAAAAAAAAAAAAAAAAATAAAAGGCAAATAAGCATTAAAACAAAGTTTATGCCCAATTTCAGAAAACCAGGAATCTCAAAGTTAAATTGAACACATCCTATTATCAGCTTTCTGAAGTCAGGAAAGCACCTTATGATGTGGCAGGTACCTTTCTAAGTTTTCCAATTACTCGCTTTGCTGTCTAGTTAAGAATATTTGCTGCTACTGCCCCAGATACCCTGTCTCAAATTACGATTCCTACCAAGGCATGTATATTGGTCTACCTAGCAACAAAAAGCAGGTTCTAATGATGGCTGTAAAATAAACTACCACAACCAAATTACACTTACCTATTACAAACCTGAGGTTCAGTAAAGCAAGACAGTGCTAAATTCAAAATTTGAAAGTATTTTATTCCTTCTTTAATATGAATATAGACATGAAGGAACATGTAAAATATCTAGTCTCCCTTAGCTGATACTTAGGGCCAGTTTAACATAATACTTTAGAATTACATTAGAATTAGCTTCTGTTCAATGGACTAAAAAAACGAGTTTTGTTTAAAGAAAAATCCAATATATAAAATTTAAACATTTTTAAAACTTTTCCACTGTCCAGCTGCTTTAGTCAAATGACTGCTTGGGAAACTTGCATTATCTTCCTCTAAACGAGTGAAATTGTGGACTACTAAGCATGCCTCCAATCCCAAGGAACTACTTGGAATTTAGTAGTCCTAACTGAAGTCTAAGCCTGAGCCTCAAAAGAATCGTCTCTACCCCTATATTTAAAAAATCAAAAATCATTAAAAATAGAAACTTACCATCATCCGTTGAAACAAACTTCCTTCGCAAACACATTGCTGCAACATCCACAGAAAGCTTCATTATGTCCAGCTGCACGTGTAGATACTGCGAAAAAAACCACGAGTTACTTGCTTTCTGTTGCTGAGGAGTGAACAAAGTCACCGAGGAAGCTCCCAAACCCAGCGTTCCCCATCCCCACTCCACTCCTCCGGGGAGGGCGGGAAACGCTCCGTACCCCCTCGGGCGGCCATGAACCGCCCCGTGCGACACCCCGCACGCGTGCTCACCCTTTTTTCCCGGTAAGTCGCTCCCCCCTGCGCCTCGGCAGGCTGCCTCCCGCGCTGCCGGGTGGGTCCCG
>VZRF01006390.1:0-107883 GCA_013396875.1 Vireo altiloquus
CTCACGTTTTGCATTTCCCACAGTTTATCTGCTTTGTATGCTCAGCATAGGGCAAAACTTCTGCCTTTTTCAACTGCTGCTTCTTCCTTGTGATGACTCCAAAGTGCTAAGGAATTCCTGGTGATTTCCTACATAATGTGTGCTAATCTAATTGAACTCACACTCAGCTTTTGAATTTGAACCTTGCGAAAGGGCAAAAAGTGAACATCTATCAGGCTTTCTGCCAAATCATCAATACCATTTAGTGGAATCATTACACACCAAAGTATGTAGACGCTCAAGTAGTAGAAACTGTGTGGCTGTGGTTTACATTCAAATGTGAAGTCATTTCATGTTATGAGATAGTTTGCATTTTGGTTTTTTAGAGCAACATTTTGGTAGAGTGTGAAAATGTAAACTTATTTTGATAAATAAGTCATGTTATTTGAAACACTTAGCAGCTTCATGTGTATCTAAAACACTTCTTAAGAGATGTTTTGATTGTTGTGACATCTATATTTGTTTCACAGAGATAATGTTAGAACCTGTTGTTTGTGAACAGAGGGAATATAGAAAAGGGGACCATATGATAAAAGAGCTATGCTCACATTCTAGATCCTTATGCAAAACAAAGTGTTCTTTAGTTGGTTCATTCTCCCACAAGGAACTTGATCCCGATGTAGAAATGAAGGTGGATTTTTTTGGGGGAGTTGGGTTTTCTGTTTTCTTGCTAAGTCCCAGTAAAGCTGAATGTTAAGGCTGTAGCTGTACTAAAAATCTGTTGGCTTTAATTGGTTAAGCAATTGACCATTACATTTTGACTCTGTACACTTCTCATGCCTAAGCTTAAGTGTTCAGATCTAACAGAGGACCTTGCTCCTTCCTCAGTGCTCTGCAGGAAATCTTAGTTTTTATGCTTGTTTTTAAAACATGAGGCAAGAAGGTAAATTATAAATTCTGTGGGTATCTTCTTTTGTTCTTCTGTATTGTCCAATGGTAGAATATATATGAGGATAATTCTATATTAGATGATGGGGACAGCAAAACTAAAACTAGAGATTTTGCTGGCTCTGCAGTAGCATGATTGAGAAATAAGAGGCTACAGTTGAGCTGTTTCATAATTTTTTGTTTAATTGGTGGGAGAGACTTTCAGAAGTTCAGGTCCCTTTCCTTGCTATTGAAGTTTTGAGTCTTTAGCAATAAATTTTAGAAAACCAAAAAACTTGAGAGAATTGCCACCTAAACCCAACCTTTTTTGAAAGCTATTTTACATTGTAATGTCACAAGGGGTGACATGACCATTTTCCCTTCAGAGTGTTAAAAGTTTGACTGTAAAGATGTAAACTTATTCTGTCGTTGAGAGAAAAGAAAGAAAGAAACTTCAACTGAGGAGTCCATTTGTCATGCTTTTGCAGCAATTTGTGATTAGTAGAAATGCTTCCAGTTTCAAAAATGTATAAAGCTCATGTGAGGGTTTGAACATTATTTTCTGTTTTGTTAACAAGCAAATTTTGGATAGCAAAATAACTTGAAATCAGCTTATTTTTATTTGTTGGAACTGCATGAATCACAGAGTAGTAAGGAAGATATCTAGTAAACTGTGTCTTCAAAAGAGAAATGAAAATTGAGATTTATAGAATTTTAAATAGAACTGTTGCTTAGAGCTTACATTTAGCAACTTGACTTCAAATTAGTGCTACTCTTGACTAGAGATAGCAGAGAGGTATAGCAGGGAAGGAGCTGGTATCCCTGGAATTTTTTCTTTTGACAGGAGGTGTGTTTTGTGGCAGAAGAAAAATCTTTTGCTGGCGTGGGTTATTTTGAAGGCCTGCTTAGTTTGAAAAAAGTCCTGAATGATTCTTTATGTGAATAGAGAGTGCAGTCTGATGACTGAGTCTTATGCACATAGTTTCTTTGCCTAATTCAGACCAACACATAGGCAGTTTTCCTATGGCCCATGATGAAGAGGTAAGGCCACATTTGAAGCTGGCCCATGATGGGAGGACTGAAGGGACAGTATTCTGACTACCTGGTTGAACCCTCTGAAATTCATATATATGCTCTTGTTTATCTTCTGATGAAATAAGAATATAAGTATGCTTATATTCTTATAAGAATATAGAATAAGTAATAATTTCTTATAATTCTTAAAAGAAATAAGTATGCTGGAGCTCATTATCAAGGAAGCAAAGCAGCAGCAGTAGCAACAAATTGAGGCACTGAATATAACCTTTTTTTCTCCCTGCTCTCATAACAACATTATAGTGTACTTTAATTCTTACGGCTTACAGCCTTTTTTGCCGCATTTATAAATACTGTGCTAAAAATTACGTGGACAAAGTGAGGGTGGGTTGTCAAATATGTGTAGTTGAGAAGTGGAGTTAAGGGTCCCTATGTGAAATTTGTGGTGTGATTTTCTTACTATAATAATAATCTGTGAGGCATTAGATAAACGCTTGCAGGAATATTAGATCTGCATACATGCTAATTTTAGACTTCCTTGGAAAACAGGAATGCATATATCATCTCAGTGTTTTTAACATTTGTTCTGTTCTTGGTTTTCTCTGTGCAAATCAATTGACTGAATGTCTAAACTGCTCTTCAGGGAGCATCAAGAAATTTATATCTCTCTTCTAATTTACTGAATTCATGGCTTGAACTTCCCCAACCCCCCCACCCCATTACTAAATTTGAAATTCCATTCACAAGCTTCAAGTATTCCTAGCTGTTTGAGTTTATATTGCCTTTTATTTTAATGGTCTTCTGACAATCTCTCAAGTTCCCAAGTGTTGCAGAAACTATTTCCTGTAAAATGATACAGACTACACAGAGACAGAGCATAAGTATAGGACCTGAAAATACAGAACTACTTTTCCTCGGTTTTCCTTATCTTCTGGTGATGAGTTCAGCTGTCAGGGTTTGTTTTGTTTTGATTAAGTTTTTTTCCAATTTTAGCTTTATTTTAAAATTTGTTTTTCCTACAAAATTTTGGTGAACTCCATTTAAATAGGATGTCATTATACTGTGGTAAATCCATTCCAAAAGCACACAACTTTCCATAGATGAAATTTTTTAAATTAGGAGTTCTGGCTGTTTTATTATATTATTGGCCTGTTCTATTTTCTTATTATAGTAATGGCACTATTTTATCTGTTCCTTCATGTTAGAACATTATGAAATAGCAAGTTCTTATTTATTCTCACAGTTCAGACAAATACTGTTACTAAATGTATGTTACCTATAGTAATGAAACCTGTTTTAAGTATTGAAGATGGCTTTCAGAGCTGGAGAAATACCTTTATTTTGTTCAGTGGAAGAGACTTCCCTGAGGTTGGATCTGTTCAGTTCCAGTGGGACTGTCTCTGCCAGCTGAATACTGGTTAGACAAGTTGAACAATGCTCTTAAAACTGGGTGGGGGCCTCATGTCCTTGTGATCAAGCTCTGCTGTGCTTTTTTTCTCCTCCCTCAGTGAAGAAAGAATCAGTTTAGGGAGCACTTAAAAAACTTTTATGTCCATGGGGTTTGACAGGATGCTTCAATGGGTGCAGAGGGTTCTGTGAATGGTGTTCCATTTTTTTATGAATGCTGATGTTATTGCAAGGCCATTCCTTATTATCATTGAGAGGTCTGATGGTCATTGAGAGGGGTTCTTGAGTAAGAGAAGAGAGCAAATATTAATCTTGTCATCAGGAAGGATGAGAAGGAGAATCCAGGTAGCTACAGGCCAGTCAGCCTCACTTCCGTGCATGGGAAGGTTGTCCATCAGTTGATTTTGGAAGCGTGTTTCCAAGCACGTGAAGGACAGGAAGGTGAGTGAGAACAGTCAGAATGGCTTTATGAAGGGGAAATCACACTTGAGCAAGCTAATAACCCTCTACAATGAAGGGACTAGCTTTGTAGATGAACAGAGAGCAATGGATGTTGTTCATCTTGATGTCAGTAAGGCTTTTGATATTGTCTCCATGACATCATCATGGAAAAGCTGATAAGTATGTGTGGAGAAGTGACCAATGAAGTGTATCCAGAACTATAGGAATGGTCAGGCACAGCTTGGCAGGGATGTAATCAGTGGCAGAAAGGCCATTTGGAAGAAGCTGTTACAGTGTACCCCAGGGTTCAGGACTGGGGCCCCTGCTGTAGAACATCTTCATTAAAGTCCTGGACAGGGGGGCAGAGTTTACCCTCAGCAAGTTTGCAGGTAATATAAGAGGGGCAGACTTGGCTGATACACTTGATGTCTGTGCAGAAGAACATGGATAGAGGATCCTTATGAAGCAAAGGGAAAATGTGAATCTTCTGGAATAGCAGCTGCATATGCCAGCTATGGAGAAGGACCTGGGGGTCCTGTTGAATAGTAAGCCAACCATGAGCTGGCATTGCATCCTCATAATGAGTAAAGCCAAAATCTGTCTGGGTGGCATTAGGAAGAGTGTTGCCAGCAGGTTGAGGGGAGTTCAGCTTTGTCCTGTGTGCAGCTCTGGTGAGGCCTCATGTGGAGGACTGTGTCACCCTTACAGGCTGTGTAACACTGTTACAGGGTCCCTGATATAAGAAAGGGTGGGATTTGGGAGAAAGGGTGGGAGAGAGTTCAGTAAAGGACCACAAATATGGTTAAGGGACCCAAGTATCCTTCCAATGGGCAGAAGCTAAAACTTGAAGTTCTAGGGAGGTAAAATTTGGCCGTTAGTCTTAGTTTGAAGTTCTAGGGAAGTAGAAGTTGGCCATTAGTCTTTCAGAGTTATCTCTGGATGTTATATTTTAATTTTTCACAAGATTCTTTCCAAATTTAAAATTAGTAAGCCATTAAACTTACTTCTCATGTAGAATTGTGTGAAGGTGAAAATTCTGAGGGAGACTTTAATAGTTTTGTTAATACTCTTGATGGAACTAGAGTCTGTTGGTACAAGAATAAGACAGGTTTCTGTCAGAAGATGTTGCAAGGTAGCTTTGTTACAGGGTGGTGCCTAAAGTTCGTAGGCCTCTTTGTCACAAAGAGTTGGATTGTTGAGATTTTCCTGCTATAATCACCTTTCAGGTGTGGACCTGGGATTTAATGATTTACTCTTGATCCTTAGAAGCTGTGAAATTGTTAGAGTGTTTATAGGTAAGTATTAAAAAAGTCAAGCTAAATGTATTTTTTCTAGTTAGAGCTACTTAAAATGAATAATGAAAATCTCAAAAAAATACAACAGTTAAATTGAATACGTATTATTTTGTGTTCCATAGTCCTTTCAGGATTATGTATTTTAATAATCAGGCCTTTTTTTTTCTTATTTGACCTGTTTGTAGAAATATAGAACATGGAACTGAAATCCCAAGTGTATTGATTACATCTGCTTTCTCTGCCCCACCTATCTTGCAATATTTCAGAAGATGATTTCTTTTGCCCTGCCATCTATGGGCTCTCTTATCCACTTACACAGACAGTGCAGAGATTGCCTCCAGCTGAATTCTCAGAACAGTCACTTTTCCAATTCCTATATTGTACCCTTCTGGAGATGCTCTGTGGCTGTTTTTAGTGTGTAAATAGAGAGAGATTTTTTTTTTTAAATGCTTTAAAGGTCTGATGAATGCAGTTGAAAGTATGCAGGAGAAATTCTGGGTAAAGAATTGTCTTTAAAAGGGACCAGGAATGATCAGGTGAATTATGTTTTTCTATAACCAGTTTATTCCAGACCTCAGTAGCCTTTGTTTTCATGATACAGTTAAGGCCAGATTAAATACTTTTGTAAAGGAATTTGCCATTCTACTATGTTGTCAGAAGCAGTGCAGAAGACACAATGTAACTTTCTACTATGTGAAAGTAGTCTGCTTACACTGTAAATTTTCTGCAGTTTGAGCTGGAGACTTTCTTATTTTATTTTTTTAAAATTTTATTTATTTTTATTTTGAATTTTATTTTTAGTTTATTTCTATCTTATTTTTAGTTTAGCTTATTTTAAAATTTATTTTATTTCTCATTTTAGTTTTAATTTTATTTTTAAAGCTTTGTCTTTGCTAACTGTTTTATAGATGCCTGGCATGGTGGAAAAAATAGTCTATGTCCGTCTTCATGTCTTATCCTTTTTCTTGATAATGTTTGGCAGCACAGCTGCTTCCTGGTGTAGTGCTGCAGCTAAGTGAGGTAGTAAATAAACACAATTCTGTCTGTAGTGGCTCTGCAGTTACCCTGTACTGAGTCTGGTGTGTGACTGCAGTATATTACCATTTTTCATGGTGCTACGCGGAGGTAGAATCTGGAGTAACAGATGCTTGCTGCGGTTCTGCACTGTGCTTGGCCTGTGGTGCTCTCGGGCTGCACTAGTGGTTGGAAATACTGCCAGGTACTGCCAGTCTGCCCACTTAGTGGAATTGCCCCAGAGTGAAGGGCGTGAAATCTGTGACTGACATGACTGTGGTGGCAGCCATCCCAAATTTAGCACAAATGGTGTGAGAATGAGCAAGCAGTTTTTTTTGCCTGTCCCCCCAGTAAATAAATAGAGAGGGAAAAAACAAGTATTAAAGAAATTAATTTTTACTGGAAGAAATTACATAACCTTATTAAAATGTGACAAATTGTATTTGTTAAAAAAGCCAAGATGTACTCCATAACGCTATTTCAGCTAGTTTGTTTATCTGGGTCTCCTGTGTATTTCATGCCCCTGTTTCATGTGAGAGCTGGTGCATGAGGTTGCTCTCTCCACATGAGAGCATCGTGGAGGTTTTAGTTTATGAACAAGCTTTGCAAATGAAACTTAAATGTTAATAAATTTGCTTGTCCCAGTAGGAGTGAATTAAAGGTTGCAGACAAAGTAAAAATTTTAATATTGAGATGAAGTTTGAGGAAGCACTTTGCTAAAGTGATCTGAAAGCAGGCTGATCTGAAAGCAGGCTAATCTGAAAGTTCATGAATAGAAGGGTGTTTCTGCTTTGGTACTACATTGAATTATCTTTGTATTATTGTGGGAAAAAAACAGAATTTTACTTACATTTTGGTTGTTGTGGGTATTCTTCATGCTTAAAAAGTTAGTTTTTTAAACTGTGTATTGATTTCAGTTAGCAGGGGAGAGGAAAAAAAAGTTGCTGGAGAGATATCATTCTTGCTTTGTTAGTACGGAAAATGGGTAAAAAGTGGATTAGCTTTTACAGTGTTACCTTTGTGTAATGCATCATCCTGTACATTAAACTCTTTAATTACAATTATTAGGGTCTGATTTAGAAGCATAATAGAAATCGACAGGTTCAAATATTTGTCTAAGTCTTAAAGCTGTTTCAGAATATTGTTCTTCTGATCTTCAGGACCATGTGTCCGTCCACCCACCTTCAATCTACTGTGACCGATACCTTGTGATTCTGGTGGTGTTTTGGATTAAGATATCTCCTTTCTTGCTGAAATTTACTCCTTTGGATGTTCATAACCACTTTCTAAGTACATCTTATGTCATTATTTTGTGAGGCACAGTAAGCCAGATACTTCCCTTAGACTTTTCTTGTCTGTGATGACTGTAATAGCTTGTTATTATGCCAAGTAAAATCTTATTCCCGTGCTGTTATTCTTAAATGTAATTTCAGTTGTATCTTGTTCTGTGGGGATTTAAAAAAGAAAGATGTAGTAGTGTGGGGAAAATTGACTGTAGTCTTTAATGTTTGATTTCTTCATTTAATTTGGTAAGTATGAGATAAACTAATGATACTTGTTTTAGCTTCATTTTTGTTGTTTTTGCAGGTTTCAGTGTTGACTCCAGTTGTTTTTACATTAACCTTTACCCAGAAGTCTTGACTCCTGGTTTCATGCAGTTGCTTTCTGATTCCCTTTTCATAGCATGTTACTTCTTTCTCTAAGACAAAGGAAATACATTCATTTTTCCCAGATGCTATGCAAAAACCCCAAATTTGTTTAGAATATAGCGTTTCCTGTTGGTTTACAACTGATGAGAAATAGTTTTTGTCGCAAAAGAACCTATTGACTCAACCATAAAAGAAGCCTAGCCCAACCTTTTCTGTGTGTTGATTGGGTGTATTTGGTGCAGTGTTCTTATTTCAGCTGCAAATGTGACTCAAAGTAGATGACTGAGTAATATTTATGACAAAACTTTTCACTGTACATCATCTGGAACCAGCTGTTCATTATTCCTTGACAGTCACTGCTTAATTATTGAAGATCATACTTCACAGAACTATAGAATTAAATTTTAATTGATTATTGGATTATTTCTTGCATGTTACTTGAAGAAAAATGCATCACAGACTTCTTTCAGATACCCCCCCTCAAGAAGTAAAACTTAAGAACACGATTTCTTTCTTTGCTGTAAAGTGTTCTATTATCCACAACACAGCAACATGACTTTTATCTAAATTTGTGGGCTATGGAAGACTTTGTTTATTGAGGTCACTAAGGTCACTACACATTACTTGAATTGTTCACAAGAGGCTGTTGCTGAGATGAGACAATAGTTAGACCAGTCTGATTAAAGATGTTTAAATGTATTTGAGTGTTAATAGTATTAGGATAGCAGTATTTCAGTATCTGTTTCTAGAATTGTGCAGCTCTGCTTCAGCAACAGAGAGCCTGAGCTGAGTTAGCTTTTGGTGCAGTTTGGTTGAGGAATGGCAGATTTTGTGCTAAGAGGTAATGGTGGCTTTAACATTCATGATGAATTTTGGGCCTGCTCTTTTCTTACCAAGAGATTTTCTGAAAGCCCTGGAATTGTATTTGAATCTGTGGTGTTTACCTCACTAAGTTTACTTCTAGATATAGAAGTATATATAATATAGATAACTATATTAATGCTGGGAGTACATCAGCTGCCTTATTAGTGTTGCTGAACAGCATTTGTGTGGTGAGTATGCAAGAGAAAACTTGCTAGTAGACATATGGTTTCATGTCAGTGTAATTAACACAGTGTCATGCTACTAACTTTCATTCTATTCACATACTTCAAATGTTTTTGTTTAATTTTAAAGTAGTAGATAGTTTGTATTTGAGTAAAGGTTGCAAGTGCTTTGGTAGACCCAGAATGCTGACACATCTCTGACCTTTTTGGGATAGCTTAGGTAAGAGACCTGAATCACAGGAAAGGAAGGAAAAAAGAACCTTTTTAGTGTTAGAATGTGTTGCAGAATAATTTGCTAATTGTTGGTCTAGCTAAAGTTGGAAAACAAGTAAGACACTAGTGTTGGCAACCAAGCTGATTACAAAGGGTTTAAGCATAGTGAATCCTACCTGTGGCAGGAGAGTTGCCTTGCTGACATCCCATTCTTATGTTTGTGATCTGTTTTCAATTTATCAAAAATACCTTCCTGAGAATGAAGAGTACAGTATCCTAGAGCTATCAAATATGTGTCAGATCTGAACAGAGATCATGGTTGTAATAAAAATATTTTTATACATAGGGCAAACTTGTTGGCAACATCAGAAAGCTAACAGCTCTAAGAATGTTTATGAAACCTGGTGAAATACGGAACCAACAACTTTAAGCTGAGTAGGCTATGTCCTCTAGAGCAGTTTTAAAACATCTTTTCCTGACCTGCCCTTTGTTTCCCAGTTTAATTATAGCTGGGATGTTTGTGCCTATTCAAAGTTAGAAAGGTTTAATAATAAAAGTACTCCGTGTTCCCATGTCTAATTGCTAGACCAACTGTATGTACAATTAGGTGAAAGAAAGTGTTTTCTTGACTTTGGTGTGGAGTATCCAGTATCCACAGGAGTTGTTTTTCATGTTAGTCCTTAACTGCAAACGTCTGAATTTGGTCAGGTAGTGTTCTAGAAATGCATTTTTACTTTTTTCCTTGCTGTTTTTGAATCAAAACTGTTTTGAAGAATTAGCCCAGAAGTTTGTCTTTTATGGGCTTACTGAAACTTATATTTATATTCTGTTGCTGACTTAGTGCTCTGAGAATTGTATAAATTTGGCCCAGGTCTCTCTCTTTACCGTTAGTTTATTGCTTTCTAAGACAGGGACTGACTCATCTGACAGAGCACTGGTAAAAGCACAGCACTGATAAAAACCTTTTAAAGAGCTTTTTTAGCTGAGAACATGAGGAAGACTTGAATCTGCTTCTAGAATAATTTTTGCATGAAGAACTACACAGCCAGTGTCAGTGAGCTGTGGAAAAAGATCTTTTTACAAAATACCTTTCCAGTCCTTGGATACTTGGTGATCAACCAGTCTTTTGAGCCAAGTATAAAAGGTAAGGATGTTAGTGAGATAATAACAAACTCTTCTCCTGTCAGTTGCATGAATAATGTTAGGAAGCTTGACTAGTTTTCTAAAAACAGTAAGATAAATCTATTAAGTTAGAATGTTAGTGTATTTCTTGTCCTGTACCTAATAGCAGATGCACCAGTAATTTGGTAATACTTCATGGAATCTTCATGTTCTTACTTAGTATAAACCTAATCTTACTCATTGTTTTTCAGACTGTAAGTGCCTCAGTCTGAAGACTTTATTGTTGTCTTGATCTTTCAGCGCTGAAAATCTGTCTTGATAATTTATGAGGATTTCATGATTCTTCTACTTGGAGATGAGAACCGTGTCTAAGTGAAGGAGAATTTCTTTCTGGAATCTGCTCAGATTTGTTGTTTCTTAATTTGACATCTCTTAGTTCTATTGTAAACATATGCCCTTTTGTATAATATTGCTGAATAGGGTGTGTCAGTAAAAATGAACATGGTTCCTTTTAGAAAGAGAGTCAATTTCTATGATGGTTCATTGATTCTAGAACTTTGTTCATTTTTATTTTACTGGTTTGATATAACTTGAATGCTTAAAAAATTTCTCTGGCGTTTTTGCTGAAATTAGTTTAGGACTGTGTGTTGAATGATTTCTGCAGAGTAATTTATAGTTATTTGGGTGAGACATAGCTTTAACCTTGTCTCTATTTAGTTCTAATAATTTTACATCCTACCTTACAGTTGTAACTATTGGAGGTACCTAAAAACTTAAGTATGAACTCATGTCATTAAAAAGAACCAGCAGCTCAACTAAGTACGGTTTACACTAAGTTAAGTCTAACAAATCTGTTAGACTTCCTTTTAGAAGCTGGAACAGTCTTGTCTGTCAGTGGAAATCTGCAATAGCCTGCAATATTGTGGTTCAGGCCAGAGAACAACAATAATTATGAGTTACCATGTTCGAATTCCACGTCTCTTGCTAATACTAACATTACAGCAGCCATAGATTAAAGTGAACTACATCTGTGCTCACTGACTAACAGATTTGCACTCTGCTCTGCAGAGATAGGGAATACACTTTTATTTGGGTCTCCCTATGAAATATATGTGGGTGTCTACTATGTTTTCACTAGCTGAATTTGTAATAGCATGTATATAATACTTAAAATATTTTTGAGTCGTTGACCATTTTGCAGTGACTAGCTGCACAGCATGGTTCAGTTACACTTGTATAATTCTGGCAGTGTTTCATTCATTTCTTTCCTGTCTGCTATAGTTCAGCTTCAGGTAGTTTGCATTACCTTGCATTCTCTTGCTTATTGAGAAATATTTTCTTACCTGTGAGAAGTGTAGGGTAGAAAAAGTATTCTTGGGTTTTAATTGTAAACCATTACATTCTTTGGCCCTTTTTCAAACTAGAGAATTTTACTGGATTTTGATGCTCTGGACGTGCAGACTCTGTGTCCATTGAATCTAGAGACATTGTGAGGTTTGTGATGATCCCAAATATCTAGATTTTTCGTAAGGAAATTTCATAGGGTCACTGAAACTGTTAGGGGTTAATTTAGAAAAATCAGCTTCTAGGAAGCTAATAGAATAGCTACTGAAATCCCTTCTAGATAGTACCAGAAAGTATTTTGGCAGGCTAATTTTGCCATAGCGTTTTGGATCAGACCTTACACAAGATGCTTCATCCCGTTTATAAGAGGAAATAAAGGACGAAATATTACAGTTGTGTTTTCATGATTCCTGTGATATATTTATGTGACACTTTTGTAATAAAAGCACAGATTTGATGCTATAAATGAGATGAGGATAGTTAGATTCTAAACCAGATCTGTGAGGAAGTTAATACAGGAAAACAGAAAGGAAGTACTGAACAAAAGACAACAAGTGTAATCCCCTTGTAACATAAGCATCTGAAAGGACTAATTTCTTCTTACTACAGGGACTTGCCATGAGGTGCTAAGCCTTTTTTCTTTCATTCGGAGAGACTGGACCTAAATGGCGCAGCATGACTTTGCTCCAGCCTGGCTTAATTTTCCTACTCCACCATCATCAACAAAGGTATGTTTTGTACTGTTCTTTTGAAAAGGCGCTCTCTTTATTAGGGAAGTCTAAATGTCATAACCTCAGTAACAATAAGAATGCAAATCTCTTCATGAATACTGTGATGACATGACTCCAGTAGAGTTTTTGCTTGAGTAGCTTAGTTCATGTAAAGAAGCATATGCCTGGCTTTAGCTGTGATTGGGTTAAGCTTGCCTTCATCAGGAGTTTAAAACGAACTATTGTGTCCTGTGCTAGGAGTACCAAGACATTGGGCATGTACTTGATGTTCTTGCTTCTAATTTTACTCTGTGTCCTGTAAATTTTACGGAAGTATTATCCTGTCGTCCAAGAGATTAAAACTGTGCTTTTTTATACTTTCTGAAATGGCTCTGCAGTTGATGGTGGAATGCTGGTGGAGTGTGATGCTTTCACTCTGTTACGCATCTTTACTCTGGTTGTTTAATCTAGACTACTGTTACTTTATATAATGCAACAGCTTGGAAATTGGAAATAACAGTCTCTTAACTGCTAGAATTTGTAAATATTCCTGGAAGTCTTGAGTATGTCTTTCTCAGAAATGCTTTTTTCTGGCCTATCTTTCTACTCTTCATTAATTTGGGGAAATGCAGAAGCAGAGTCAGCACTAGATATTAAAACTCCTGTCATCTGGTTCCCTATTTGTAGACCTGTCTTCATTATAATAGTTTGAATTCAATATTTATATCTGTTGCTATGAGAATTGCTTTGCTTTTCTTCAGTGTATTTATATAAGCTTCATGCAGTCTTTCATGTCCATGCAAAATGCTTAACCCTGAGAAACTTACGGCAATAGGGTTGTGGTATTGTCAAATGCACAGATAGCTGGCAGTGTTAGTTGTGTTCCTGGTGCTTTGATTATGTATGTCTACACAAACATAAATGCATTTTTTTAGTCAGGTCATTAAATGTCCTTGTTTATATCACTCTGTTTATGTTTATTCTACCTTGACCTAGCTAGATTCTTTGTTTAGTATAATCTGCTTCTGGGAGCATCAGGCCTGTTTTGGGATACATAGTCTCTGAAAATCCAAATTAAGATGCAGACTCTTTGTTTTCATTCTCTGTGATTTCTGATGCATTCAACTCTTTTGATCTGATTTTTTCAATTTAATATGTTTTCAATTGGAAAAGTATTTGGAGCTTAATTTAGTATGGTGTCACAACTGCAAAACAATCTTCACCACATATTTGAAGAGTCTGCTGCAAGAGCTTTACCTGCCTGCTTTATGTGTCAATATAGCAGGACAAAAGTTCCAGAACTACTCCAGTACTACTAGAATATATCTGAGGTATGGGTTATATTTGTCACCTTGTTTCTGAATTGTGTGAAATTTCACTGCAAGTGTATTTTGTGGCTCCTGTTCTCTTCCATGATTCTTTGCCTCATGGAGTTTTGTTAGATTTTCTTCTCTTTCAAAAGCTCCATGCTGTATGCTTACTTGTTTGTAATATTTGTGTCATTGTTGGAATGCTCCTTCTTTCCCTGTATTACCTGCTTCCTCAGTGATGAGCATTCTGTGATATACAACACATTTGGATATTAAGTGCTTGAAAATTCTGTTTGGTAGTTCTTAGTACAGAGTAAGACTTACAGTTCCTCTACAAGACAGGTCTCAAATGTTGTGATCTCCTGTCCCCTCTATTTCCTAAACCAGATCTATTTTCTGCTTCATGTATATCAAAAAAGCAGAAGAGAAGAGGAGATAAGAAGGATGGAGATGAAGGCTGGGGTGAGGAAGCAAAGGTGTCTCATGTTTCCTGCAGAATGGAGTTGGGGTGAGGCTATAGTAGCAACAACAGTTAGTCTTGAGAAGGAGAAATTAAGCTCTGCTTGGTCAATTTTTGTTTTCCTGAAGTGTAATCACTTTCAGGGATTACACCTAACAGGTGTTTGGTTTTCCCCTTGAGCCCTTGCTAGGTGAGATGTTTTTCCTTACATAGCTCAAGGCTGGCATTACAGAAACCTGCTACCAGAAAGCTGATTGTGAATGAGCTTTTTAATGTGACATACAGATTACAGCTTGATTGAAATCCATCTCACCTATTGCTGCTGATTTCCTAACAGCCAGCTTTTCTCATCTCTCTGTCGATTACACAGCAAAATCCACCTAAGCAGGTGTATATCTGTCACTCAGTGGGTTTTGTTCAAGTCTGGAAGTAATGTGTTTGTGTCAGTGCAGTATTGCCGATGGACAAGTGGAATGGGACGGTGTTGTGAGTAGTGAAACCATCTTGGGATGTGGACAAAATGTCTAAGACAGTGTTGCGTTTGCTGGCTTTTCAGTGGAGCAGCAAGCTGCAAGCAGTGCCAAGGAGTGTCTCTGCCCAGCCCAGGTCGGCTCCTCGCGCTCCAAACCTTCCCTCTGAAGGCATGGCCACAGGGCCCTCACCGGCCGGGGAGCCGCAGGGCAGCTCTGGCATCTCTGCTCTTCACAGCAAGGCAGCAGTAAAGGAGATGAGAAGAGGTCTCTGCATGGAGAGCACTGAAGGTCTTTATTCACATGATAGCATGCAGATCTCCAGAGGCCAACACTCAGGCAGAGAGTCTGGAGTTTCATGGGGACAAGGGGGGATGGAGTTGGGGTCCCTCAGAGACCTATAGGAGAAGCTCGAGGGAGCAGCCAGGGATAGCAGGGAATGGGGGAAAAAGGGGGTGAGGGAACACTATTAAGAAAGTATCACTGTAAAAAGAGTGTGGGGACATTGCAGATAGATACAGTCAATTTTTACAAGTTCACTTTTACTTCTTAAGCAGTTAGACTTCCTGTGTTTCTTAAAATCTGTGTTGTTTCTATCCCTTTACCTTGATTGGCTGAACCAAGTCAGATAACTTCTCAACTTTCAGAAATTGCCAGTAAATTTCCTATTAATTACAAGGCTTACTATCATCTCCGCCTCGAGAGGCTTCGTAGGCTGGTACCTCCATCATGTGGGGAAAATGCAAACTGCATGATCTTTGCACGCTATTAAGAAGCTTCAGATTCATTATAGCGTGTACAACTCAAACACTATATATAAAATGCTGTCAGTTACACGTTGTGAAAATGTTGATTGTTTTGACGTTAATGTCTTGACAAAAAAAAGAAGTTAAATTCCCATCTTAAGAGGTTGTTGTATGTAAATGAACACATGAAGCATCTTCTAAACTTTCACCTAAGATTGTCAGGTCTAGCACTTCCTGAAATTCCTGGCAGTTTAGTCAAAATCTGTTTAAGGATTTTCTTTTACTTAAATACTTAGATCAATTTGGTAATTTTTGAAGTACTTTTAATAACTTTTTTGCAATTTTCTGGTTTTTCTCTCTCTAAGAAGAGTTTGTCAAGTAATTAATTTCCTAGGTCTCAAATTGAGAGAGTAGTCCCTGTACATATGACTTCTACAGAACTTGGAAATTCATGCTTTGATTTTTAAATATGTACTTATTGAAGTTGGAATTTTCAGCCGTGAATATTGAACAGCACCCTGAGCTCTACAGGAGCATTTTCCGTAGAGCTTTGAGTGTCTTTTTCTGTGTGTGTGATTTCCTCTGTGGGGTAGGTGGGAAGAAAGAAGTAATTTTAAAGGTACACCCAGACAGAAGTTATAAGAAAGACATGGGTTGTGTAAGGCAAGATATTTTTTGGTTTAATCCCTTTAGTTATAAATTCTAGTAAGGCTATGGTTTGATTTCTTAGTGCTATTCTCGAGATAAGATTCTAGTTTATAAACTACTTCATATTGATACATTAAATATTTATTTTTTTAGAATTTCTCTAATGTGTACTTACAAGCTGAAAATTTGAAGTATCTTTATGAATCTGGACACTTAAAATTCTAGATTTTATTAGTATTTCATAACTGCTTGTATTTGCCTTATTAAGTTAAAATGACGAGATTAATGAATCATGCTTTATTTGGGTATAGCTGCCTTGGGTGGAAGTGGTTCTTTGCTTTCTGTGGAATGCATGTGTGTAATCTCTGAAAATCCAAATTAAGGTCTCTGACTTCTGCCTTCCAAATTGTGATCTTCTGTCCTTTCTTACCTTTTTAAATTTTTTTTTCTTCTGCTGCAATACGTCACTTGTGTTCCATTTTGCTGCCAAAACAAAGTAGATACTTTTTACCTTGTGTCACAAACATGTGACTTAGGGCTGTTTCAGTGTCCTGGAGCAGAGGATGCAGCTTCCATTTTGTTAGCCTGAGAGATGGCAACACAGCTCTGAACTTGACCTCTATATGTGAGGACTGCTGCATGGTCTGTCATTCAAAGTTCTTGTAATAATAAATTGTATATACTGTGAACAATGTGCATGTTACAGTTCTGATGATTAAGTTTTGTTATTAATCAGATCTCAGGTCTACCACTTGTGGTCTTTTACAGTCATCGCTGAATTTTGAGAAACATTGTGAAAATTTTTCATGGACAGAGAATCGTTACGAAGCAAATCGCAGAAGACACAACTCTTCAGAGGGGTTTGATCCTAACATTGGAAGGCCTAATGGAGGTATAATTTATGGAACACTGTGAATATGTTTGCATCATTTCTTTGTAACACTAGCTAGAAAAGAAGTCTGATGATGATAGCTCATGTATGCTAAGCTCTTTTTTGCGGTAAAAGAATGGTAATGGAGAGACACATCTGGAAGAGAATGTGAGCACTGAGGGTTGGTTAAAGTAATGGGATTCCAGGTGTATTTCTCTCTTGAGTAGAGTAAGAGTGTTGAGTTAATACTCTAGCCAACAGCATATAAATTAGCAGCCAGAAAAAGAGTTGACTTGTCGTAGCATTGGTTGGGTATTTTCTTTCTCTGGCACTGTTTTGTAAAATCCTTCCCTGCTGCTTATGTGAAAGAAAACTTGTTTACTATGCTATTGTATCCCAGTATATAGAGCTACTGGCTTAATTTCTTTAACAATTCTGCAAAATAGAATAGTCTTTTTAAATTGTTTGTAATTGCATTTTTTTTAAAATTTAAAAATCCAAGGGCATTTTGGGCGAAAAGATAGAAATGGTTGGCGTTCACAAGGCAGAAATGGTCCAGAAAATGTAAACCATCGTGGGGGATACCATGGTGGAGGTTCCCGTACTCGTAGCAGCACCTTCCATTGTGGAAAAGGCCAAGGCCTGCATGAAAACAGTGTGCCTGATAATGAAACCTACAAAAAGGAGGACAAAGAAGTACCCAACCAGTTTGAGGCTGAGGATTTTGTAAGTAAATTGTAATTAAAATAAAAAAGGTTTCATTTTGCGTGCAAGTAGCGTTTTGTCCATTACAAGTTACTTCATTAGATTTTACCAGTTTCAGATCGTCATTTAAGGAATCACCTTTCCTGTAGGTAAGGGAGTGTTGGTAGTTTGTCTATTAACTTGTTTCTCATTTTATGTCCAGATCTTGTCACTATATGTTTATTACTGTTAGTTGTGTATTTGAAGTTGCAGTTGGATTCCAGTCTGCTGTGGTATGTGTATGTATTAAATTCTATACAGTTACCTTATTGGAAATCTGAAATAGTAACAAAGTAATCTTCATGCCTATGGCCTTTTGAGATCCCAAGCTTCAACCTACAGTTAGGATGTAAGGGGAAGGATGATCTTAGTCTTTGAAGAAACATGCACTGTTGTGTTTTGCTTTCTCTTGGCAGTTCATGTAATGACATTGGCTGCTGCCTGAAATATTTTGTTGGATAAGAGCAACAAGTGAGCATTGACCTGTTTGGTTCATGGGGGAAGTGTTTAGTCTGTCAGCAGAGGTAGTGCTGCTGGTGTTATTGTGATTGTTTATTTCATTCATCCCACAATTCGAGAGTTACTTTTTTAATAATGATAAATCTTTCTTTCAGCCATCTTTAAACCCTGAATATGAGAGGGAACCAAACCAGAATAAATCTCTAGCTGCAGGTGTGTGGGGTGAGTATTTTTGATGTTTTTAAGTGCAAAAATGTAGCAGAGATCTGAATTTTTTTATTTGAAACACAAGCCTCTTTTTAGAATTATAAGTGTATAGATTGAGAAAACTTCAAAATTATTACAATGCAGATACCTTTTTGTTAAAGGGATAACACTTATATTTGAGTATCAGTCAGCTGGTCTGCATCTATAGATGCAGCCACAACTAGTATTCTCTTCCGGAACAAGTATACATATTTTTTTTAAAGATATCAAGAATTTATCTTCATCTTTATTTTCAAGAGGAAGTGCAATGAAGGTTGGTCACTTAAATTAGTGATGTTGATTGCAAGCTGAAGGCTTTGTAAAAGAATGCTTCTGACTGATTAGACATGTTGGAAGAGTTTAGGTAGAAACCTGGGAGAGGTGGAAGAGTAGGTTAGCTTGCAGAGATGTAATGTCTCTTCCTGGAAGCAAATGTCTTATGCTGTTGCTTGTGTTTGTGAATTATTTGTATAACAAATACAATCCCAAGCATGGTCATTGAGCAGACCTACAGTCTGTGACTGTTTCCTCATCTTCATCTGATTACATTTCGCTATCATTTACAATTCTAATTCACTTTATGTAGTCAATTGTTTACCCCTAAGACTGTGGTAGCTTTAGATAACAGGGATTTTAAAATAGTAAATGTTCAAAATAAGAACATTTCTCTTTATTTAAAAAAAAATTAATTAAACATAAAAGCTTTTACTTGTCTACTTAAACTACCGCTAATACTGAGATTTTAAAGGTATTTTAATTTGCTGATTCTTGTTGTCACACTTAACGGGTATTTTTTGCACTCTAAAGTAACATTAGACGTAGGCCAACACCTCAATATAAATATCTAATTGCTATAAACCTTTGTGGCATCATAAATAATTGGATAGCTGTCCGGTTTTGTATTGTTAGTAGTTTGCCTGTGATAATCTATCTTTCAAGAAAAGAGTCTTGTTTTGTAATTGAAAAACTGAAATATCAGTTTAATTAACTGAAATTAATAATTTCCGTTTAAAAGGAAACAGTTTTACAGTCCCGTCTAATAACTGTTAAAAATGTATGTTAGATTGCATTTTACCTTGTGTATATGGAATGGGAGCCTGTGAGTATCGTGGAAAGTCTTGTCATGAGGTTTAATGAGAATGAAGCTTACAGTTATGACATACTTTGTAGCATCTACCTGCTAAACAAAGCTAAAGTCATGTATGCTTTTAAGATTGGGTTTGGTTCTTTTTTAAACAGAGGATATAGTGACTCTGACGTAGAGCTGCTTGCAGGGATAGGAGATAATCTTGAAAAGGCTCTTAACTCAGCAGTGGAATGCATGTACAAAAAATACACTTTTTTTCATTTTTTGGCAGTTTTAGAACTGTTTTTAATAGGTGTTCCTTAATACTGCTCAATGTCAGTTTCTCTAGTTTGACAGCTGACTGTATGTCTCCTAATTTATACTCCAGTGAACATGGAAATTTTGTCCTGTTATGACCATCTGAGGCGTGGAGCTAGAGAAACCGGTCGTTGCCATGGTCTGAAGTGTAGTGCACATCTTGTCTCATGTTTATGGATCCTTAGTGTCGAGCTCTAAACTGAGCTGTTAATAAATATATAACTAATTATTCTTTGAGAAACCTTAAGGGGAATATGAAAGCCATAATCTCTTTTGAAGTTTGGGTAACTATCAATAACTAACAGTATTTTGATTTTAGAATTGCTATGCAGCATTCTCTAGGACTGTGTAGCAGACTTCTTTGAAGAACATCTTTTCTTTCAAAAAGTGCAATTCCTGCATTGCCAAGTGAAATATTTTTAAAATTTTGATAGTAGGAAATGGAACAGAACCTGTGTTTTTCCAGGCTTGAACAGTGTGTTATTTGTTCAGGAACTGAACTAAGTTCCTGATTTATTCCTGTTTGCTCTGGATCATACGGCTGTCCAGTACCTTAGGAACTGAAAACCAGCAAGATCGTGTACATGTGCACATACACATACACACACACATATCTATATACACACACACTTATTTTCTTTTTTCCAGAGTACCCTTTAAATCCTAAATCTAGATCTCAGAGAATGCTGGTCATTAAAAAAGGCAATACAAAAGAATTGCGGATATCTGGATTCCCGGTAGTGGGAAGTCTTCATTCACAGCCAGTAAGGAATGGAACTGGCACAAGTGTTTATAAAGGATTAGTCCCCAAACCTGTCACTACACCTGCAAAGGTGAGTATTGGCTATCAGTGTCACGAAAAATCTGCTGAGAAAAATCATGCTGTAATTCTGAATATGCTTATTCCATCCCTGAGAATACTGTTCCTAGATTATCATGTATTCAACACTTGCAAAGTGCAACACACCCCAAAAACGAATAGAAACAACTTTGCATTTTTCTTTCTAAATTGTACTGTAATTTAATCTCTCTTTGCTTCTCATATGTGATTTTTGAGAAGTGCAGGAGCTGTACAACTGAGTAAAAATGATGTTTCTAATTTATGGAACAGCAGTGCATTTTGTATATATGATTTTAACAGAACAAAATTAGGTATGTAGTGGAGAGGTATAGTCAGCATAATAATACCTTCAGAATTTATCCCAGTTGTAGACAAAGATGGTGTTATAACCTATTAGTGTAATTCTGGTCTCTTTCCATGTGCAGAATCACAGAATATTCTGGGTTGGAAGGGGCCCACAAGGATCATCAAGTCCAGCTCTTAAGTGCATGGCCCATATGGACTTCAAACCCACAACCTTGGCATTATTAGTACAGGCTCTAACCTACTGAGCTGTTCTCAGTGGCTTCATCTCTATTTTCTTTTTTCAGGATTTTTTCTGTGCTCTTGAGAGCATATGATGGATAAGTTCTTAACTCTGTAACATTCTGAATCTAAAATGATACTTTCAACTGTTGAAGTCCCATATTTAATTTTCAATACCTCAAATATGAGGGTCTTAATTGTTTTGAAATTTTAGTCTTTATAAAAACAGTGTGTGCAGTATTTATGAGCAGATTAATTGCTCATAAACAGCCTCTTTTCCTCAAGAAAACAGATGTTTGCACTACATTAAGGTTACAGTTATGATTTGCTTTTGCTTAATAATTTTTCTGAAGATTCTTGAAAAGAATCCTTTTGTGCTTAATGACTCTTTACATTTCTGTTTATATTTCTGTCTAGCCCATACAGTGGAAAAGCCAAGCAAAAGAAAATAAACTTGGGAATGCATTTCCTCATGAAACTGCATATGGTGTTGGCAGTTTCAGTCCTTTCAAATCAACTGTCAAGGCATTTGCTGTAACACAGAATTCAGTTAAAGAGGTAAAGCAGTGGCTGTAGTCAAATCTGTGTAACATTTATTTGTTTAAGTGAGGGTGCTCAGTAAATTTTATGCAGAATTGTATTATATACATTTTTCTGGAAGTTAATGTGTAAGAAAGATGGAAGACACACACGAGCCTTAAAGTACTGCACAGTTTGCTTTGTAGGTTTGATTTGGAATAAAAACTCGCATTAGGAAATACAGCCTGATACATTTAGACTTTAAGACTGTTAAAGGTATTACGTGTTTCAGAGGGCCCACTGGTCAGTAGCAGTGCTCCATAAACTTCCATCTTTGGGTTTTCATCTACAAACTGTATATACCAAAATACAAATCTTCCCTCTGGTTTTGACTGTGAATATATGAGAAACCTAAACCAACAGATACCTGTGTCTTAAATAAAAATTTTCTAAGTGAAAACACTTCTACTATTCTTTCTTTTTCTAACTTCCTACACTAGTGCAATCGGTCAAGTTCTTCATCCCCTGTTGACAAATCTGGTCAGCCTCGTTTAACAAAATTGACAAGAATGAGGACTGATAAGAAGAGTGAATTTTTGAAAGCATTGAAACAAGATAGAGTGAAAGAGGAACATGAAGATGGGAATCATGATGGGCAAGAGAAGGTAATTTTGTTGATACCTGTTGTAGAGCAGGTTTCAGACAAATGATAAACTACTTTTTATTTTGCTGTAAACAGCTGTTAAATAATGGTCTTGTATCTCTAAATGAAGGAAAGGAATAATATTTTAATGCATTTAAAAACATTGTTCCAAGTACTGCTCTTCCTCCAGTGCTACTTTGTAGTTTCTTTTTGTCTTTCTGCAGTATCTGTTAGTGCATGTTAATGACTTAGGTACTTGAGTGTCTTCAGCAACAGTAAAAAGGATAAATTAAGCTTAGTAAACTAACCTAATCATTGATGAATTTATGTTGGAAATGACCGTTAAGATGATTCAGTCCAGCCATTAATCCAGTACTGTCAAGTCTGCCAGTAAACCATGTATTCAAGTGTCACATCTGCAAGTCTTTAAAATATCTCCAGGGATGGTGACTCAACCACTTCCCTGGGCAGCCCATTCCAGTGCTTGACAACCCTTCCTGTGAAGAAAGTCTTCCTGGTATCTAGCTTGAGTCTCCCCTGACACAACTTGAGACCATTTCTCGTGCTCTTTCACAGTGTTGGCCAACCCCCACCTGGCCTCAGCCTCCTTTCAGGCAGTTGTGGAGAGTGATAAGATCACCCCTGAGCCTCCTTTTCTCCAGGCTAAACACCCCCAGCTCCCTCAGCTGCTCCTCACAGGACTTGTGCTCCAGACCCTTCCCCAGCTCCGTTCCCTTCTCTGGACTCACTCCAGCACCTCAATGTCTTTCTTGCAGTGAGGGGCCCACAACTGGACACAGCACTCGAGGTGTGGCCTCACCAGTGCCCAGTACAGGGGGACAATCCCTGCCCTGCTCCTGCTGGCCACACCATTGCTGATCCAGGCCAGGATGCCATTGGCCTTCTTGGCCACCTGGGCACAGCCTGGCTCATGTTCAGCTGCTGTCACCAGCACCCCCAGATCCTTTCCAGTCCCTCTGTCCCAGCCTGTGGTGCTGCCTGGGGTGGTTGTGGCCCAAGGGCAGGACCCAGCTCTTGGCCTTGTTGAACCTCACACCACTGTCCTCAGCCCATGGGTCCAGCCTGTCCAGATCCCTCTGCAGAGCCTTCCTGCCCTCCAGCCGATCAACATTGACACTGAACTTGGTGTCACCTGTGAACTGACTGAGAGTGCACTTGTCAGATCATTGATAAAGATATTAAACAAAAGTGCTCCTAGTACTGAGCCCTGGGCAGCCCCACCCGTGACTGGCCACCAGCTGGATGTAACTCCACTCACCACCACTCTCTGGGCCTGGCCATCCAGGCAGTTTTTACCCAGAGTGCACCTGTCCAAGCCATGGGCTTCCAGCTTCTGCAGGAGAATTCTGTGGGAAACTCTGTCAAAGAAAGACTTTAGTAAAGTCCAAGCCGAAAATATCTACCTTTGAACCTTTTCTTCATCCGCTAAGCAGGTCACCTTGTCATAGAAGGAGATCAGCTTGGCCAAGCAGGACCTTTCTTTCCCAAACCTATGCTGACTGGGTCTGATCCCCTGGTTGTCCTGCATGTTCCGCGTGATGTCACTCACAGTGATCTGCCCCATGACCTTCCTTGATACCAAGGCCGGTCTGACAGACCCGTACTTCTCTGGAATCTCTTTCCAACCCTTTTTATAAATGGATGTCATGTTTGCCAACCTCTGGTTGCCTGGGACCTCTCTGATAATCCAGGACTGCTGGTAAATGATGGAAAGTGGCTCAGTGAACTGCCAGCTTCCTCCATACTCTTGTGTGAATCCCACCTGGCCCCCACAGACCTGTGGAGGGCAGTATTTCATACCTAGACTGCTAGTTACCCTACAAAAGAAAACTTTGTTTCTGCATCTCAAACCATTTCCCTTCCAACTAGTGTTTAGGTAGCCAGAAGTTCTCAATTCTTGATCTAATCATAGCAGCAAGAGCTCAATATATGCATAAACCACCAGTTTTTACTAATTGAGAACTTGAAGACTTAAAATGTCTGTGTATTATATGCATCAGGTTTCTTTCAGTCTGAATTGATGTATGCAGTGCTTGACTCATACCAGAGAATATTTGTGTAATGCTACCAGCCACCAACAAGTTATCATACATAGTCCAAGTGAAGATAAATATTTTATTATTCAGAATGGGGTGATTACAAGTCTGTTTGCTGTTAATGAGTGATTTAAAATGTCTTAGTAAAACAAAAAATTCCATAAATTACAAATCAGGCAGATAAGTGATTTTGAGGAAGAGATACTAGGCTTCTGAGATATTAAAAAGGAAACAATGCCAGTGTACATTGCTCATAAAAGTAAGATTGACTTTTCTGACCCTCATCCTATTTCAGGGAAAATAAAATTTACTGTAATGGGACTGTGCAACTTAGCTGTATGTGTGAGCTATCTTTTCATTAGGCATTCTGTGATTGAGTGCCCTGAGATGGATATTGGGGGTAGTTTTGTTCATATGTTCAGAAAGTACTCAAAGATTTTGATTTAAGATTAAAAAGATCTTGGGAACCATCTAGAGATTCAAAATTCTGAAATAATGAGGCAAATAGTACTCAGCGGCTGAATCACACTTGGAAGGAGCTGGTTTTCCCTATGTATTACAGTTGCTTAATAAATGTGTAAGTTTTTCTTGATATTATGTGTGGTTTTCCCTGTATATCACAGTTGCTTAATGAATTTATAAGTTTTTCTTGATACTATGTGACATATTCTTCAGGCATATAATGTAACAGCTGAATGTATGTTTACTGGGATATGTGTTCTTGACACTATCTTGCTGACGATTCCAAAATTTCTGAAAGCAGGCAACATGTGAGTAGATAGGAAATGATGGTGGTCTTGGTCCTGTGCTCTGAAGTAGTTTCTTACATGTACAGAAGATGGCATGATTTCCTCCTGCTATGGGTAATGCTTTTCTGTGACCAGTTCAGGGATTTTGTTGTTGAAGGTTGTTAACTAGGCAGTAATTGTACTCTTCTTTGTTTTTACAGTTGGTAAGACTTTTGAGATTATTTGGCTCATTCATAAATAAGAATTACAAGTTGCTAAATGAATAGAGTAGAAAGAAATACCTCATGTTTATAAGCTAAAGACCTTTTAATCTTTGAGTAAATCTGAATAGTCTGCTTTCTAAATAAATTTTCTTCCTGGTTTATAGTAACATTTTTTACAGTTGCTGTTCACAACAGCCTGAGAAGCAGGGGTTGAGTGCATTTGTGTAAGTGAACATGTCTGAATTTAAAGAGCAGTATCCAGTCTTTCTGAATTCATGGCAGAGAATTTGCTATTTGAGATTTGGATGTTGTGACCTGCCCCTTAGACTAAGTAAATTTGAGATCTCATATACTTTCAGACTTCTCCTGACACACATAGCTCTGATATTTATTAGGAACATTATAAATTCAACAACCTGTTACTTCTCTAAGTATGAAGGGCAGCTGAAGTAAGTTTGTATTTTAAGGTGTGTGAGAAACATTGCAGGAAAAAAATTCGGGGAAAAGCATGCGAGTTGCTTTCTGCATTACTTGATCTGTAGTGTACCTTAAGAATTCTGTAGTATGCAGGTATACAAATGCCAGAAGGGTGAACAGAATTACTCCTGAAGTACAGAGTCTCTGCACTTAAACTTAATTTAAACTAAACAGAAGCACTGAATTGCAGCACTTCTGGATATTTACTTGTGGATGAATTCACTTTGAAATTTTGTAATGTAAAGGTATTTTTATATTTAGGATGATGAGTCCTTCAGCTTGCATAACAGCAACAGTGCTCATCGTGAGAGAGATATAAACCGAAACTTTGAAAATGAGATTCCACAGGAGAATGGCAATGCTTCAATTACACCTCAGCAGATCATTCAGTCTTCAGCTTTCCCTCAGGCAAATGTTCTTTCAAGCTCGCTTGAGGCAGAGCATAGGTATGTACTTTATACAACATAAAGAGTGTTCCTTCATGATAGCTGAGCATGTTCATAAATTCTTACTAGTTCAGAAGTCAGAATATGAAAACTGAGAACACATAAAATGTTTCTTGAGCAATGTCAGATTTATCTTTTAGACATGTACTAATTTAACATGAGATAGACTTTGTTTCTTAGACCTGTGTACTGGCTTACATCCAATTTTTAGTGAAAAAAGTTTATTTCCTAATAAAGAATATAGCAAACTGCATAGTGACTTCATACCTCTGATTTTGGTCTAGGTATTTGGGAGGAACAATGTATGTAATTGCTGTTTGTGTTAATATTTTAAGTGCTGCATCTTATATAAAAACTCCAGTGAGTTATTTATCATTATTAAAGTAATTAATTACTTTTGTAGCTGACTTGTTGACACTGTAAGTGATATCACAAGACAGTCCACTGGAAGGTAAGAAAGTAATTTCACGAAAAGGATTGAAACAGTTTTATTATCCCAGTAAAGCAACTGCAGTAGCAATTGGTAGATATGAGAATGATGCTGCTGGAAAATCACAACTCAGTCTGGAAATGAGCTAGTCCTGAGCTCTGTCAGATTCTTATAATTTCTGGCAGCTTCAGGATTGCAGTAACAGATTACTGCAGGGGTTTTTTTTTGTGGTAGTCTATGCATTGGACTAGAGACCTCAGGTGTTTTGTAGCACCTGTAGAAGAAACTTTCATTTCCTTACTCCTCGTGAGTATGGAGAATACAACGCACCCTGCTCTGTTCCTTTTTTCCCACCATTGGTTATGGAAACAGAAAGTCTTGGCGTAGTCCTGTAGTAGCAACTTCATTGACGTAAGTGACACGAGGTGGGATGAGTTCTGTCACTGGAGTCTTGTGGATGGTGGCAAGTTCCTCAGGAGGTGAAGACAGGCAGGAGAGGTGCAGGAGTGGTGTAGCTAAGGGAGGGGCTGGAATATATGGAGCTTGCAGCTGGGAATGGTATGGTTAAGGGTCTCTGGATAAGGATTAAGGAGCAAACAAAAAAGCACATTTTTGGAGTCCACTGTAGGCCACCCACCCAGGATGATGACGCTGACTGTCCTTTAAGGAACTAAGGAACACCTCTAAATCAACTACTGGTGTCCTAATGGGGGACTTCAACTTTCCAGATGTTAACTTGGAATACCATGGACATGTGAAGGCTGAAAAAATGCTGCTTGCCATTGTAGGGAGAAAATCTGTGACTTCCAGAAAGGGAATGTTCTTCATTCAGAGGATGGTTGGACACTGAAACAGGCTTCCCAGGGAAATGGTCACAGCACCAAGCCTGACAGAATTCAAAAACTTGGACAGTGTTCTCAGTCACAGGGTGTGATTCTTGGGGTTGTTCTGTGCAGGGCTAGGAGCTGGATGCAGTGTTCCTTGTGGGTCCCTTCCAACTCAGGATACTCTGGGATTCTGTGAAATCTTTGGCCACTAGAGGCTGATGATTTTTTGACTGGAACATGGCAGTCTAACCTAACTCTTAGTTTTTCAATTCAAATTACTTCAAATGGCCTCGTTAGGATTTCTGGGCATATGTCTTTATTTTGTGGTATCTCAGAGAGGCTGTGTGTCCATACTGCCCCCAGCCCTTTGGCTATGAGCTTAGCATGCATGTGGGACAGATGTTATGGTTAGCCTTTTTGTGGTAAATTGTACCTGGGGTCACCAGCTTAACTACCAGGTTACTTTTGCCTACCTAGTAACATTATTACGGCACATTTTTTACGGAAGGGCTTCCTTCCTGCTGGGAAAGTTTCCAACATGCAGCAATCCTGTTGGTATCAAGTTTGCTAATCCAAAGTAATTTTTTTATGTAGTTCACACTTTTAACCATTCTAGAATGGTGTTGATTTACAGGGACAGTGGTGCTGCTAACTTTACACAATGTTGCTTTAGTTAGCCATTATCCTAAATTTTACTTACATTAACAGGAGCTTTGTAACTATTTACTTAATTGACTGCAATGTTCATGCATGAACTTGCTTTCAGTAAAACTTTCTAACTCAGCTGTCCTTGATCTGCATTTGGCATTGTGCTTTTTTGTATCGCTATACCAATGCCATATGTATTCTATTCTATTCATTGGCTATACATATGCCAATGTATTCTCTTAGAGTTTTGGATGACTTGCATATATTTTTATTGCTTCCTGATGATTTGATTTTTCCTGCCTGTTACTCTGTCTGCTTTGGTCCAGATGCTGTAGGGGATACAATTTCCATTTCTGTTACTGTCCTGACATTTTTTTTTTTAAAAAAACAGAGTAGTTCCTTTTTTCCTTCTTCTGCAGTTCCAGGCTTTTGTTACAGTTCCAAAACCAGTCATTGGTGGCTTTGGTTATCTGCAAGTTTGCCCAGTGCACATCCACTCTATTGGGATATAGAGTTCTTTGTGGGGAGGTTTGAGTTGAAGGGCATTTTTTGCTGTGTCTGCCTAAATGAAGTGCCTGGCATATGATATCAGCTGTGAGTTTGGTTTACTTCCCTATTTTAATATATTCACTGTTTTTTAGCTTTTAAGTGCCAGCTCTGGCATATATTTTAGAAATCTCTTTATATTTTGTGGAATAGCTTTAGCCTGGTTTAATGTTTAAGGTCAAAAATGCCTGTTTTGCCTGAAGAAGGTGCTAATCCTTTTGGCGAAAACTTTGCAGTAGCAAACTTAATAACTTCACTGTTAAATGTCACAGTGTTTTTACCCTCAGATAACCCCTGTTTTCACAGCATCTTCAAATGTAAACCCACTTTCTTCCATCTCTCTTTTGGAACTAGCCAAAACATGTTGATTATTGCATCTTTGTATATCTCAAGCTTAGTTACAAGAGAAATAATTCTTCTCCTCATTTTTTCCCCTTATCCCAAAATTCACTCCTAGGTGTTTGAGCTGCAATACCAGCCTGTGCTGTTGGCTGAGACTCAGTTGTGAAGAAGCCTGACACAGCTCTTGACATTAGCATTGTTATAAAAAAGAAATTACATGATGCCATTGCATCCTGAATTGGTTTCCCTCAAGGAACACCACCGATATTCCTCGTGCTGTGCTCTGCCTTATTATTCAGGAAAACCTGCAGAGTCCCTCAGTGTGTCTTTGTCTCTTCATACTGTTCTCAGTGGAGTACGTTGCTGCTTCACTAACAGTTATGTTAAGAAAATACATTTTTCTGTTCCACCTGACACAGATCTCTTGTCTTAGAATGAAGGTACAGTTTTTAACACATATAGTGGTAGATCAGAGTAATCTTTGTGAGACCTGAGAACTCAGCATCTGTGCTTTACTTACCTTTTACAAGACTTTGAACTCACATTAAGTGTTTGTTTTAAAAAAATACAGGCTGCTTAATCAATGCGTTTGTTACAGATCTTTAGACATGTATGTAGGCAGAGCTTGAAATGTCTGAGTGTGTGTAGCAAATTCCTTAATGTTGTCCTTTCTCATTTAAAGGTTGTTAAAGGAGATGGGCTGGCAAGAAGACAGTGAAAATGATGAAACATGTGCTCCACTAACTGAGGATGAGATGAGGGAGTTCCAAGTCATTAGTGAACAGGTAACATTTAAGTAAATTTTCCATTATAAACCTGTAGTTGGTTACCCTAGGTGCCTACCTTTGAGGAGGATGTGCAGTAATTTTGATTGTTAAAGATGCTGCTGTTCTACTACCATTTCAGTACTGTGTTTTTAGAAGTACAGTTGCTTCAAAAAAATAGTATACCAGTGCTGACTGTAGTTCAGCCTATTCACAAAGTATCAAGAGAAGGGTAGGGGGTGCCTCTGAGTAGTTTCAGTATTGGTGGTGATAGAAGTGTGCAGGCTTTCAAACTCTTCAGCTTAGCCGAAGGAAAGAGAGTCTTCTTCAAGGTTTTTATGCAGTTTCCTTGCTACTCTGCAAGCTGCATTTTTTTTTTGAGAATTGAGAGACATTTAATTTACTTGTAACAAAGTATGAAAAGGCAATCTAGACTTGATTATTCCTTAATTTTTTTTTTTTTTGTTAGGAGTGTTGATTATACCTGGTGAAGTCAGTGAGAAGGGGTCAGAAAGGAGAATTGTGTGTGATGCTAAATCTGAAAATTCAGTATTTCTGTGTCTAGCCACACACATATTGAATAGAGCATTTGGAATATTGAAATCTCAAATGCTTGTCTTAGTGCACACCTTCTGCATTATATGTGAAAATGCAATAATTCCTTTCTTTTTGTTGAATCAGTGTCTTTAACTCTTCATTGTCTTTGACTATCCAGTTGCTGAGAAAACCATTCCTGTCTGCTGCATCTCTTCTGGGCCCCTTCTGAATCGCCCCTTGCCCTTCTGAGCACAGATGTTTGCAGCACTGTGGGATAGGGGACTGCCTTGCAGGGAGAGACCATTTGGCAGGAGGGATCTCTGAGCCCAGATGGGTGTGGGTGTGGGTGTGGGTGTGAACAGGGTAAACTCTTGTTGACTGCAGGAGTTGAGCGCAAGTGGAGACACTTGGATACAGGTGGTGGCCAGGAGTGAAGGCTCATCAGAGGAGTTGCCCTTTGTGTGTGTATCTCAAAAGCTGTGGATCCAGTGCAGCCCAGAGGTGAAGATACAAAGAGTGTTGAATTGCAACAGATTGTTGTGTTTTGAATTTTCTTTCTCTAAGAGTATCGTGTTTTCACATTTCAGTTACAGAAAAACGGCCTTCGGAAAAACGGCATTTTGAAAAATGGCCTCATCTGTAATTTTAAATTTAGCCCCTGGAAAAACAGCACTTTCAAACTTGCTCTGGAGAATGAAGATTCTGAGACGAGCAGCAGTGATACATCAGATGATGATGATGTATGAAGACTTCTGTAACACCTGTAGAAGCCTATTTGTTATCGTGAAGATTTGGGGATGTGTTGTCTAAAAACAAAAATTCTAATTTATGTAGTGACATGCCCACTAAAAGGGACAATGATCGGACTTTTCTGTGAAGGAAGCAGGGAATGTTTTGTTGGGTGTGTTGAAGATCACTATAATTTCTCTGTAAATGAATGTTGTAGAATGAGGCCTTGGGTTCATCCAGCATTGGCTTTCATCACTGAAGCATTTTTGACTAGCAATGTGACAATGTTTTGAATCAGACTTTCTCACTAAATAATAAAAGCAAAGAATTGTGTAATGAATTGCAAAGCTTCCATCTTAAAATGTCTAAGGAAAAAAAGGGCAGCTTGACACAGATGGTTTGCTTGCCAAGTAATTTCTTTCCTACAGTGGAGATCAACAAGTCCACTTTGTACGCAAAGGGCAATGTAGCATGTTGGCTAAAATGAGCAGAGTGCACTAAAACTCTTTTCCTTAATTGAACTGTTGAACTGTTCTACAAATAACCACTCTTTAGCCGTTAGTAGTGTTGTTGTTATTAATGGCAAAAGACCCTGATGTTCCAAATTTCTACAATTAACTTTAAAATTGAGAGCTTTAAGGGGTATTGCGAGACCCGTATTCTCACAGTGACTTTGAGAAAATAAGCAGTTTGATTTTACTATTCGACATGCAGAAAAATCGTTACACTGACTGGATTTGTTCACTACATGGGAAATAAACTGATTTACAGAGTATTGTCTCAGTGCATAGCATCATGGGTATTGTTTTTAAATCTGCTAAGTTTTGTTTGCATTTATATTACATGTACTCTGGCAGCAGTACAGTTCTGCATTTCAGAACAAGGTAAAAATATTTTCATTACCAGATTTTGCTTTTATAGCAGTAGAAGTGTATGTGTGCAATAACCTGTTTTGCTTATTCTGTGTCAGACATTTTCTTTATGTTCTCCCATTTAAAAACCAATATTGTATTATTTGTAGTTTTATTTGGCTTATTTTAGCTTTTAAATGTTGTCCACTGTTGTACAAGCTATACAACATTAATTCATAAGCACAACTGCTCTTAAGGATGTCACATACATTTATAACATAGCATATATATCTATATCTATATCTATAGACACTTCCCTTTCAAGATGTTTTTGAATTCAACTGCTTCTTATAGTAAATTATTTCCAGTTTAGAACTTGAACGCAAAAATATTTATAAAGTTGAGATTTCGTCCATATTTAGTTAGGAAAATACTTTTTTTATAAGGTGGCATCAATTTTGGGCCAAAGTTGGTATGTTTCCCTTTTTTATTTATTATTAACTTAGATATTTCTTTTCAAGAGGCCAGTTTTTGTATTAGAAGAGGCTTGCAAATGTTGATGTGGTTAATTTTGGCATGATGTATTGAAATACTCCATTTTCTACTCTCAATTTAAGAGGATAAAAATGATTCTTTTTAAAAAAGTAAACTGCCATATTTATAATGATGTTTTTTGTACATGCATGCCTTTTACACTTTTCTCCTTCCCCTCTCCTATAGTTTTTTTTTTTACCTGACTTTGACATGTTGGTGTAGTTTGTTCACTTTTGGGTTTTCACATACTATCAATAGGATCTTCTGCCTATCCTAATTATGTGGTGATATATGGATGTGCAGTTTTAATACTAAGTGAAAATGGTTTTTCCTTGGCATTTCTCAAAGTGGGGTGTAGGCTTTCCCCGCCTTCTTTATTCAGTTTAGTTATAAGTGTCACCTCAGTCATTAACTCTTTGGGAAGAAATTATAATTATAGAAGAATTGCGTTAAAATTGTATGGACTTTGGAAATTTACAAGTTGCAATTGAGAAAATTCTCTTTAGAGGAAGTAGAAATATTAGTCAAATGTGGTACTTCTTTTTTGCTAGTTTATATCCTGAGGCTGGTAATGGAAGCACTGATTATAATGAGCTGTGGTCAAAGAAGGTAACAGAAACTGGGCAGTGGTTTTGCTTTGTAGAGTGAAACACTATTACAGTCTTTGTAACTTTTCTGTGTGTGGTTTCTCCTCTTGTCTGCTGATACATGTGGATTAATTTCTGGTCCTGTTCAGTGGTCTGTTCTGCCAGTCCCTCAGGTCTGGCTGGGTTTTATGATTATCTGCCTGCTCTGTCACTTCTGTTTGCCCTCATGGCAGTGTGGGAATGGGTGAGATTTGGTATTTCCACTGAAGAATTAGATTCCCTTATGTTGTATTTACTTACAACAAAGCTGAGTAGAGTATCTGTCATCTTTTGTGTCCCCTTAAGAAACTCTTAGTCCCTTACTGTGGAACTCTTTCAGTTTTTTATTTTCCTGGGAAATGTCACTTGAACCAATGTTTGGTTTTCGTAGTGTACTTCCATAAAATGTATGAAAGCATTTTATTGCACAATTCCCCTCCCTTTTGTTCAGTGCTTGATGATGTAGAGAAGACTGAAATCTAATTCTCTAGTATTTAACAATGAAACTTCATCCATCTTTGACTTCATTCCTTTCCCAGGGCAATTTAAGTAGTTGGCCTGTTTCTTATCTCATAAACCATGATCCATTCCCAGAATAAGTCCTCTCTTGTTTTTCTGCTTGAGCAGGTGTCTGCCTTAAAGGATTGCAAAGTTGGTGGCTAAACTTGCCCATTTCCTTAGTGGGTACTGGTAAGATTTGGAGACCAGTCTTGTCAATGGTGGGCTGACAAAGCTTGACTTCAGTGATGGTAGTCACAGGTGGCTGCATGCAGACATCATTTGAAGTCACTTCCATTTCTCTTCATCTTCCTGGCTTTATTGGCATTTATATGTGTTCCTGGTTCCCTGTTCCAATCCTCTTCAAAAGGAAATGGGTAATCAGTCACTCACTGATTTTTCTGATCTGCTGTTGATGGAGAATGTGCTCTCTGCCTGCTGCTGGTGTGAGGGTGCCTGAGTTTATGGTAGGGAGCTTGGGATCGTTCACCTCAGCCAAAATGACCAGAGGCCTCCCTCACTGACTTGTACAGGACCCTTCTCTCAAGGCATAAGAGAAGCTAGTTATCTTTGCTGAGAAGAGTGTTAAAACTACAGTAAAGTTGTCCACTGACCCAATTAAGAGTCTGAAGAAGCTTTTAATGATCTTTGAGAAATGTTACCAAGTGTGAAGGAAATTAATTTTTATTCCCCTGTACATTTGCCTGTGGGGGAAAAAATCTGCTTGATTTGAGATGGGGACCTCAACTCCAGGGTTTCTTTTTTAAAGAATATCTGTTTTTCAGTAAATACATTTAAACTGCTGGCTGCTAGAAACTGGAAGGAGAATTTAGTCAATTATGCCTTTGTTTTTCCATTTTCTTTTTGCTGCTAGGCAGCAGCTGGGGCAGTTTACTCAGCTGCAGGGAACTCTTGATCTGATTGACGATTATTGCACTTGAACACCAAGGGTTACTGGCTCATTAGGATAATAAATGTGCTGACTAGCTGGTCACCTTGCCTCATGCTGTTCTTGGTCATCAGCGAGTTTTATTGCAAACTGAATGAGGTTTGTTTTGTAGCCTGGATCTCTCTGCTGCCTTCCCTAGAGGTGCCTGGAAGTGCATTTACTAAACCAGCACTGGCAGTGATCTGCAAAGCAGTCTGGCTCTGGATGGGGCACAGGGCAGTGTCAAAAACTCATCTTTCAGGATGTTTACACTTCCTCAAGAGATTTGTAAGCAAATTCTGANTTTACTGCTCTGTTACTGAGTTCAGTGTCAACCAGAGTCTGCTTCCATTGCAGTCCCTTGTGTGGGTCAGATCACCTGATGGATGTGGGAGGTCTCACAGGGCCTCTAGCGGCATGCATTCTTTAAATTCCTGAAAGGATACCTGACAGTAAGCTTGCCATGTAGACTTCATTCTTCTTGAACATTGTCTTGGTATGCAGCTGTTTATTTTCCTGGTACTAGCATGATTTTTGTAGAGAAATGCCATTCCATACCTGCAGGACAAGTGCTCATTTACTTTTGTCTGCAGATGAAGGATACAGCTTTGAAGTGAAAAAATATTTTTGGTAGCTGGTGATTGCTGGTGTCCAGACAGGCATCTGCTTAACAGACCAATGGAGCTTGGGTCAGTATGGGAGAACTTGAGTTCCCCCTAGGAGATGTGGGGAGAGAACTCTTTCTGTGAGTACTAAGCAAGGCACTACTGAGTTTCATCTTAAGAAGCAAAGGAAAACTCCTTTCATTCTGCCAGGAAGATTTGAGAACTGTTGCAAGAAATTCTGCATACTTGAGGATGTGGACCAGCCTGGTGGCCTGAGCTACTCCATTTTGCTAGTTTTCCAGACTGGTGATGTGCTGTCCTGAATTGTGATCTTCTAAGCCTATAGGTTCTGAAACAGACTGTGCATCAGGTACCAGCACAGGGCTCCTGGCTGGCTCTGAAGCGAGAGAGTACCCAGTGTTGCCTTAGTGTTCTTACAGCTGGGTAAAGGAGGGCAGTGCAGCTTTTCCTCCAGTCTGTTACTTGGTATAGCCAATACAGGAGATGATGTGCAGCTCTGGTCCTGCTCACTCCAGCGTGGTGGCTTTAGTATGGTGGCTTCCTTATCCATTTTGTGTGATAGCTTCCTGTCTGGGGACTCGGGGCTACTGTAATCCTTGTATATTCCATCTCCCATTCCCTTCTGCTGAAGACTGCTGAAGTGGAGCCATCTTCAGCAGGTCAAGGAGCATCCTGTCTGGGCTTAAGTGACTGCATCATAGACAGGTGAAATACAGAGCTTTTTGTCATTCAGCATATACGTGTGCACACACTGTGTGGCATAGATGTGTTCTATTAGAATTTGAATGTAGTACAAGGGGACATTGTAGAATTGTTACCAGTAACTTATTTTCTGTGCTTGCCATTTGTACTTGGTTGGTGTTACAGGTGTCTCTTGTCATGAGTATCACATTTTCTCCTGCCTTAAATTATAGCCAGGGCCTCTTCCTCAATGACCAGGTTAATTTTTTATTTTCGACAACATTGCTTTAAGGTAACAATTCTTGCTGTTTGAAAAGATAATGTCTGAAATAAGCTGATCTGTAAGGAATTGACATACACTATAAGCAGCCTGCTGAGTCAAACCACTGTTTATGCAAACCTTCATTACCAAAATCTGAGAAATACTTCTGTCTGCATTGGAAGGCTGTTTCAAAAAGAAGCTCAAGTATGAATGTAAATTACAGAAATAATTTACTAAATCCTCACATGAACATATATTTTCCTTCAGTCATATATTTTGCTTCAGTTTCTTTTATTGTCCACCTCCAAAGTAGGCATGCACAAATTATCTGTACAGAATAAATACATTTTCATAATTTAGATGATCAGTTACTCTGAAAATGTGGTTTGGAAGTATCTTAATGTTCCAGATAAACTATAACTTAGTATTATTTAATCTTTAGTTTTTTATTTTATAAACTGCTGAAAAACACACACATTATTTTGCGGATGAAAACTGGTAGTACTGGCTGTGGTTATGGTTACCTTGTGCTTCCACTGGAAGGATCTGTTTTTGGTCACTTAGCTGCTGAATATGCTGTGGAACCAGTTTTCTCTGACCCAGGCCCTCAGGATGCTGCTGCAGGCTGGCAGAGCCCAGCAAATGCACTGAAGGCAACTACGGTTGTGGAGAACTCAGTGGCAAAAAGAGAGAAAAAAAAATTAGTAATAAGGGTACATGGGAGCAAACAGGCTCATAGTTTTGAAAACTAAAGGTCTGCAGTAAGTTTGTCCTGATCATGTAGCTGGAAAGTGAGTCTTCTGATGCCAGTGAAGTGGTCCTCCCTGCCTCTCAGTGGCTGGTCTTGTTTTAGGTTACAGCCAACATTTGTTGCATGTGATGGTCCAGATTACACTGTTCCATTGTGAGAAAGTCAATGTTTTCAGTGGTTTGTGTAGAGGTTTGATGTGGTTCTTTTATTTTGTGCTCATTTTTTTTTTTATTAATGTTGAGAGAACATTAAGCTGGTCAGGACATGCCAGGTTTAGCAATGAGCAAGCAAGATGTTGATTTTAGTGGATGTTCTGCAAATCTTTATCTTAACCTTGGTAATTTACCTACCTGAAGAAAATGAACCATGCTGCTGGCTAACCCCAAGGACACAAAGGTAAGCTAATGTTAAGGACTTGGCGCAGGAGTACCAGAGGAGGGGAGGAGTTACTGTGTTTTGTGCATGGCATGGATGATGTGTTAAGTCAAAACCAAATACTATGTTAGGCAGGTGTCCTGCCGAGCAAGTGGTATGTGCTTATGCAATTAAAAACAGTAACACATGCCTGAAAGGGCTTGAAGGTTGCATGCACTTGTGCTTCCTGGCCTTCAGCAAGGCTCTCTGTTTATCATCTTGACCTTGATTTTTTTGAATACTTTTCTTGTGCCACTTAACAAAGGTAGTCCTGATACTAGAGTAGTTTCTTATCATACGAGTGGGAAAAACTAAGACTGAAGAAGGGACAAGAAAGAAGCTGAAGCTTCTGTAAAACTGTTAAGGTATATTTAGGAGCAGACATGATTCTGTGGGGTCTGAGATGGAGAGGGCATCCTCTAGGTAACCTGGGGTAAAAGTGCCCTTACCTAAAACATGCATAGCTGCTAGAGTAGGGTAGGGAGAGAGGCCAGAGTAGGGTCTGGGGAGAGAGGCCAGAGCTCTCTGAGGAGGGAGAACTGGTACTTGACTGAAATGGAATAAAAAAAAAGATGCGCAGTCTGGCCTAGGTCAACACTGGGCAGCCACAATGCAGATTAAACCTTCATATTTCTTTATTTTTGTTGTGTTTTTTTGATTGATGTTTTGGGGTTTTTTGTTTGGGATTTTTATTTGTTGGGGTATAGTTTTGTTTTGTTTTGTATTTGAATTTTTGGCTGCTACTAAAACTTCTGAAAGACAGATGGCCTCAGCTTTGAATTTTTGTTAGATTTTGGCATGCAGAGATAGCCAGTTGGTAGCAAAAGAGCCTGCCCAGAAGCTGCTCTGTTTGGACTGAGGAAGCAGGACGCAGACAAGACACCTTCATGCACTAGGTCTGATTGGCTACATTCCAAAATGCCCAAAGGCAGTTAGCAACTAGAGATAGAGCTGGCTTCAAGGAGTGAGGGTAGAGAGATAAGGCTGGAGCAGAATGTGCTCTTAGAAGGGGTGGAAAACAGTTTCAAAAGAAATAGTGATAACCAAGGGTGAAGAAGACTCTGCAGAGGCATAGCTTTCACGGCTGGGTGGTGGAAACAGCTGGGCAAAATGTAGGGTGGTCAGCTTGGCTGTACTGAGTAGAGGAGCCTTGGCAGTGCTGCAGCTGTGGATGAGGAGCTGGGCCTGATGTGCCTGCTGGGGCTGTGGGAGCACGCAGGGAGAGCCATGAAGACAGCCAGTGACACCTCAGCTCAGAAACGTGCCTGGGGCAAGAGAAGCTGCAAGGAGGAGGAGGACCAACCGTATGAAATCCAACAAAGGAGAGTACCAGATTCTGCAGCTGGGATGGGGCAGCCCTGGATGTACAGACAGACTGGGGAATGAGAGGCTGCAGAGCAGTGCCATGGAAAGGGCCCTGGGGGTCCTGGTCAATGGCAAGTTGAACACGAGCCAGCAGTGCCCCGGCAGCTAGGAGGGCCAAGTGTGTCCTGGGGGACATCAGGCACAGCATCAGCAGCCAGGCAAGGGAGGAGATTGTCCTGCTCTGCTCTGCACTGGGGCGGCCTCACCTCGAGTGCTGGGGACAGCTTTGGGTGCCACAGTGTAAAAAAGATACTTTAACTACTAGAGAATGTCCAAATGACAGCAACAAAGAGGGTGAAGGGCCTTGAGGGGAAGCTGTATGAGGATCAGCTGAGGTCACCTGTTCAGCCTGGAGAAGAGACTGAGAGGAGACCTCATTGCAGTTACAGCTTCCTTGTGAGGGGAAGTGGAGGGGCAGGCACTGATCTCTTGCTCTGTGATCANTTTGGGGTTCCCTGTGCAGGGCCAGGAGTTGGACTTTGAGATACCTGTGTATCCTTTTCAACTCAGCTTTATTCTGTGGTCCTGTGGCTGATGGAAGGTGGGTGTTTACTGTTTCAGAGGGCAGCCTGTATCTGGAGCAGGCTGCAAATACCTGGAAGTGGATGAACAGATGTCTGAGGACTTTAAAGGTGTTTAAGCCCTGTCAAACAGTAAACATGGAAGCAAGTGGAGAAAATGTGGGTGAAATAGTTCTGGCTGAGCAGTGAGTTTCGCTTGGTGGTTATGTGAATGAGGGAGGGACAGAAGCTGAGCAAAGGAGCCTGACACTGCCACTACTTCACTGCTAATTTTTTTTTTTTTTAACATGATAGAAAACCTCTCTATGCTCTATGAGGAAACTATTAGGATTTACCAAACCAGGATGGACAGACTTTATTAACTAATATGTAGCAATCCTCAGCAAAGCTGATACCTTTTTGATGACCTCTGAAATGGTGGAAATCTTGGTGTGACAGGGGACATGGTGTTGTTGGCTTTCCTGGGAGGTGAGCTGATGGACCTGGTGTGGGGGAGCTGGATGGTGAGTGGGTTGAGGCCGTGCTCCACGGAAGATGCAGGGAGCTCTCTGGACCCGGAAAAGGTATTTCATAGCAGTGCTAAGGTTAGGGGTGCCCAGCTGCAGCAGCAATATTCTGGCTGCTGTTGTCATGATGTATCAATGCATGCCAAGTGTGAGGAACAATCCTGCTACTCTTGAAATTTCTACCTGAAATTTCCAAAACAATAGGATAGCATATATAAATCAGTGCTGCAGAGGGCACTAGCACCCCGCCATTCCCCTCTACGTGTGTATGAATTACCTGGGTCTATCGATGTCATTCGAGCAGAAGGGAGGCTGTTGCAGTGCTGCCTGCAGTCTCTAGAAGCCAGAAGAGGGTGCTGGAGATCTTCTGCTGGCTCCGCTCCTGCTCTGCTCACAGCTTTCGTGCCACTACTATTAATATGGCTTTGTTTTTCTCAACTAGTATAACTAAGTATTCTAGGAGTTTTTAATACTTTACTGTGCCAGCACCTAAATGCAGAGACAATTACACTGTTCATGGAACTGCCCTACTTTGGTACAATACATGCCTGTACTCATGAAATGGCAGTCTCTTTTAAGTTGGAGTTTGACTAGAAATATTCTTAAGCAGAACAACCTGCATGGATAGGTCTGTTGTAAGTCAAGGAGGGAAAGATCGTTCTGACATATTTTTATCTACACAAACTCTGTGTGTACAAGAAAATTAGTTTAAAGAAAAGATGGAATTAAAATCAGTCGCATTCTCTATTCTGCTGTGACTCTCCCCTGAAGTAAATCCCCTATTTGAGGTTTGCAGATTGCCTTATGTGCGTCAGTGATGCTTTCTGAAAGTTAGCAGTTAGGTTTGGGTAAATTTGATGGTTCTCATTTAAAACTTGACCTCCTTTGAGATATGTCCTTGCTGGTTCACAATAGGACAGGTGCTTCTTTGCTTTAAAAATACCAGTTAAAATGGACAACAGAAAAAGGCTTATTCTGATTCTGTTAATCACTAAAAGCTGACACTAGAGGACAGAAAAGATATAGTTGAGATGTGCTCTCGTTTTTGTATTTGCAGCTGGATTGCTTCTCTTCAGAGCTGGGATGAGATGGCTTTTTATAGTCTGCAACTTGCCGCTCACTTCTAGGAGTTTTATTTTCCAGTGGAATTTTATAAGAAGTTTTAATCTCTGTCTTGCCTTGCAGTCCTGGTGCTGATACATGTTTGTTGGAAAGGAGCCATGAGCACTTCTAACAAGGTTTTGTGGCTTTTGGACGAAAATCTTCAATTTTGAGGAGCTAGCATTAAGTACCTTTATTTGGAGATGTAATTGCCTCATTTTTCAGAGATGGAGAGCAAATCCCTTGCTATTCACCAGCGGGAGTAACAGATACAATGAATGAAAACAAGACTTCACGACTTGATTTAACTAATTAGAATAAAATTAGTTATCCAGACCTAAGGGAGTGAGGCAGTAAGATGTATGAATGTGCCAGCCTATCCTTATGGATATGAGGTGATACTGCCTCTCTTGTTCAGGGAGATGGGCAACACTCCTCCCTAGTTTCTTCTTTAATCACACTACTGGGGAAGGAGATGCTGCAGGTGTTTGTGTCCTCTGTTAAACCCCTTTCAGTTCCTCAATCACATTTGTTTGTAATTGTGGGCACATTGTCCTGCTTTGTGGTGTGAGAGAGCTGCTTAAGCATTTTTATAAATAAAAATCAATGGCTACACGTGTAATGGAGGTCAAGTATTTACACAGCACGAAGCTCTTTTATGATAGGGCTTTGGGGATTCATGCAGGTCCAAGTAAAATAAAGGTGCCCACAGTTGTCTCCATCTCCTTGGAAAACAGCAGGTATCTATCCCAGAATGAGAACATAAATCCATAGCTCTTTTTCCTGTAACTTCTGTACTGGAGGAATTAATCCCCCTTCTGCCCCTACTTTTGCTCTATCTCTCATGCAAGCCTCCACTTTGTTCACCATTCAAATCAGGGCCCAGATTTTCTCTCCTTTAAAAAAAAAATCAAGCCAAAGCACACTTGCAAAGGGTAATTTGAAAGAAATCTCCTGCCCTCATCTTCTTCCAATTCTTCAACTGCTTTTTTTGCCCTGTTAGAAGATCTTGGGCATTCCAGTTCTTCCTTCACTCAGCAGCAATACCCTGAGAGTTTCAAATCTGAGGATTTCTCCCTTTGGTGCCAGTGGCAGAGCAGATCACATCTCTCACAGGCTGGAGGTGACAGCGCTGATGCACGGGCTGGGGTGTGCGCAGTGGGTGCATCACGCTGCCGTAAGCAGATGGCATCGCTGTGCCGCAGCGCTTGAGGCAGAGCTGTGCAGCACAGGAAATTCTAACAACTCCAGGCCCATAAAATCATCTTCGTTGCCTCTAAGACAGGCCCAAATCGTTCCTTTTTATAGGAAAGAACATTTTGTAGTCTATCTTTCTCTACTGGTAAAGGCAGAATGCATAAAGCACACCGAAATATGAGGGATCAGGCTGCCGAGACGCTTGAAGGAAGACACTTGGGTGTACAGGGGATGGACAACAGAGCAAGGTGAAACACAGGAGAGGTAACTCACCTCTCGTAAATGTCACTGTATGATGTGATGTAAGCATGCAGCAGGTTCTGGAGGGGAGAGTAAGGTACGTAGGTTGTTGTAGTGGGCAGACCTGCAGATTTGCTGAGATGCCTGGTTTGACACAATTTGAGAAGGGTCAGAGGAGTGCCTCACTGCAGCTTGTACTGCTTTGAGTAAGCAGAACATGCCCTTACCCTCCCTCCAGGTTTGCACTACCTCCTGAGAGTAATAACAGGTTACTGTCTATGTTTGTTACTGATTAAAATCCTGCCTTGATGAAGCAAAATATAAACTCTCTTCTAACGCCTGAGTGCTCACAGGTTATTTTCAAGAGTGGTAGGTATGGAATGAATAAATCTAAATGACAATCTGGAAGAGCAGATTGGGTGTAACTCTGCTGTCTGCTTCCTGACCTTCCTGTTCAGTCACCTGCAGATGGCACCTGTGCAGGCGTAATACCTGCAGGTCTCTCTAAAGGCATCTCTTCAGTGGCTAGCTCTCGTGTTGGCCACTCATTTTCCAGTATTACTAAACCACACATTGACTTTTAAATATGTCAAGCAGTTCCCCTCAGAGCAGGGAGGCTGGTCTGCTCCTCTGCCATGCCTTCCCCACCTGTGAGAAGCATTGCAGGGCACAAGGCTGCTGCTGGGGTCACTGCTGGGGCCCTCTGATGCCAGTGCACCCATCAAGCACAGGACAAATGGTTTGGCTTTTCAGGACTTCTGAGGAAAAACAATTTTTTTTTCCTGAAATATGTGACTTATAGTTATGTTTGAGCAGTGAATGAGCTTACTATGCAGGGAAATCAGAGGCAACCTTTCTGAAGGTAATTTACCATATATCTAAAAAACACAGTTTGTAATTGAGAAACAGAGAACTCTTCTCACACAGTGTTTGTACATGCAGATTAATATATTCTGGGGTTAAAGTGAACACTTAGTCCAATGAACTCATCATGTTTGTTTGTTGGTTTTAAAGACCTTACAGCATGCTTGGGTTTACATTTGGGAAACAAAAGTAGCAATCAGCTACTACTTGGCTTTCGCGTATCAGATCTTTTCTAAATTGAATTCAAGTACGCTTTTGTAGTAATTAGCTTGGTATTGACGTTATTTATTACATTCTTTCCAAACCATCACATGAATAAAATAAAAGAAGTAATTTTTTTAACCAATGTTTCTGTAACTTATTACCTGCAAGTTTTAAATCTTCATTTTCTTCTGTTTATTGAGCAATGCAAGTAATTCACTTCATGTCTTATTGATTTTGAGCATTTTCATATTGATTTAAACAATTTTCACTTTTCTTTCCAGATCTCTGCAGTATTCCTACACACAGGTTTTATAAATTGCAAAGTTCCCATGCATCAGAATAATATTTAATTTTCAGCCATGCAGACACAGCTTGATTAGACCATATTTCTTTTCTACTGAAAATCAAGATTTTCTTGGATCTAAGGCCAGCTGGCAATGTTCATATAAGCATGCTGATTTGCGTTTTGAGTTTTAAAATCTTATTTTATTCTGGTTCTACAATGCTCAACAAAAGCACTGGGTGGAATTGGCCACATAATTTTATGATTATTATATACAGCTGAGCAGGATTTGTACAGTTTTCTTCAGTAGGAACCAACAGAACTTCATGTTTCAGAATCATGGAATGGTGGAGGCTTTCAGGGACTGCTGGAGGTCACGTTTCCCAACCTTCTTGATGTCTGGAGCTGGTTGATCAGGATCATGTCCACATGGCATTTGAATATTCCCAAGGATGGGCAATGGGTTAAAATTTATTAAGATTGCTCTTGCCTGTGGCAGTAATGTGACCCTGGGCTTGCAGCTCCCACCTTCTGCTGGGGGTCACCCTGGGCTCCAGGTTCTGCTGTGCTCTGTTGGGGCTGTGGCTCAGCAGTGGGGCTGTGTGTCACCGTGGGGCTGTGTGTCACTGTGGGGCTCAGCAGTGGGGCTGTGTGTCACTGTGGGGCTGTGTATCACTGTGTGGCTCAGCAGTGGGGCTGTGTGTCACTGTGGGGCTCAGCAGCGGGGCTGTGTGTCACTGTGAGGCTCAGCAGCGGGGCTGTGTGTCACTGTGGCTCAGCAGCGGGGCTGTGTGTCACTGTGGGGCTCAGCAGTGTCACTGTGGCTCAGCAGTGGGGCTGTGTGTCACTGTGTGGCTCAGCAGCGAGGCTGTGTGTCACTGTGTGGCTCAGCAGTGGTGCTGTGTGTCACTGTGTGTCACTGTGGGTCTCAGCAGTGGTGCTGTGAGCGGCCCCACATTCAGCACTGCACCACGCTGGGGCACAACCTGTGTGACCTCTGCCAAAATGCTGTGTCCCCTGGTGCCGAGTTCTGCTGTACAGAGCTGCCCAGGGGAAGTTCAGAGCTGCTACCCCACCCTGCTGCTCTGAGATTTTCCCTGTTATTGCTGCTGCAGGGACAGTGTGAAAGCCTTTGTGTACCTCGAATACGACTGCCCACAGAAATCTGTGCAGCCACCCTGGAGTTTGCAGTGTGTTGGGTCCGACTGCTGCCCTTCCAGAGCCCCAGCAGTGCTGGGAAAAGTGTTCATTGCCAGTACAGGGTTGTATGATCATGGCCACCCTGCCAAGCCTTCGGTGATTGCTAAGTGCAAAGCTGCGGGAGCTGATGGGCTCACGCGGGCAGGGACAGAGGGAACCCCCTGGAAGGTTGGTCCCTGAAAACACTCCCCAGGTTAGGGTGACAGGAAGAGGCTTCTCCCAGGGATCCCTGTTCTGTTATGTTAATGTACCCCTGTTCTGCTTCTCTGTTGGCTCCCCACCGCTCCTTTCCACCATATTTGTCTGTGCTCCAGAATGTTCTCTGCTCCCGGCTGCCTCCACAGCCCCCTGTTCCTCAGCCGCTCCCTCTCTATCCACATATTGGCTCCCATATCCTAACCCGGCTGTGCACTGCCCCCTGCCCCCAAACCACTGGTTCTGATGCTCTCTCCGCCCCTATTGCCCCTCGTACTTAAACCTGGACCCCCATTGCTCTTGGTTCTTGTTCGCTGGCTCGCTCCAGGTGTGTGTGGCAAAAAAACACCATGTGGAACCCCATACGAGAATCCTTCCTGGCTCCTTGCCGTCGACTCATATGAGAAGCTATCCGGTGTTTGTGTGTATGTGGCACTGCCGAGAGGCTTCCCTGCGGAGATGCTTTTGGAAGGCAGCCGCACTACCACCCTCTCACCCGGTGCTGCACTGAACAGCTACTGACACGGAGAGCTGCTGGCCTTCACTGCTATCAGTCCATCCCCTGCGTTTATCACTGGCAACAAAAGCACGCAAAGCAAGGGAAGCAGACTGGAAGAGCAGTGGACAGGAAGGCAGAAGAATAGGCTTTTCTTTGTACAGTATTTGTAGGCCTAAATACCTGGCCATAAATACCTCAGAGGTGGTCATTTTGCAGATGAAGCTGCTCTTCTGAGACAGGATATCCAGTAGTTCTGTGTTGTCAGGAGTGTGAGAATTGATCCTTAGGGAGGAGGAGATGGGGAGAAGCGCCCTTTAGGGAGAACTGTGTAACCCATGTCCCAGCAGAGTGGTACCAGCTGCCAATGTGGTCACTTGGAGATCGTGGAGAAAATGGTGGTTGTCTCTTAGATTCCTTCACATTCTTGAAAGTTTAACTGTGAACACAGGAATGTTTTTGCCAGGACAAATAAGCAAGTGCATGTTTAGGAAAACAAAACAACTTCTAGAGTTTGGGGAAAAAACTTATGAACGGTTGGAATCAGCAGCAGGTGTCAAACACTGTTCAATGAGGACAGGGGAGAAGTATTGCTTCCAGACAGCTTGCAACCATTTATTCAAGGCATAATTCCCTGGAATTAATAATATGAAGAATTTATCTGCAAGATGTGCCTCTCGCTTGAAAGCAACACTAGTATCTGACCTAAAATAGTGAAAATTATACAAATTGAAGAAGTAGCGAAGTAACTGGGAGGAAAAACATGTTAGCTCTGCATTTCTGCTGTGCTAGGGCATGAAGAAAATGAGCGTTCCTGATGTTCCTACAGCATTTCTTCTCATTTTTTCATGGAATGTTCCATCAAAGTAGAGCCAGCTCCAGGTTATGTGTCATCTTCAAAGTGAGGTTATAGGCAGGTTTTGGGAAACTGGAGGCAAAAGAACTGCTCACGTGTGCCGTCATGGAACCGGAGAGGGAGACTTTTTTCTGGCACCTGGGCTCTCTGCATGTGGGGCTCCCTCCCTCCTGTGGGTTTGTGGTACTGTCAGCTGATGCTGGGGAACATTGCCAGGTAAATTGACCGGTGTACTCCCATGTACTTATTATTCCTGTAGTTCCTGTTTCAGTGGCCTTTGTCTTGCTTAAGTAGTGACGTAGTTTTAGCTGCCTTTCTTCTGGTTTCCAGTGTAAATCCGGCCAACTGGGCTGTGATAATTCAACTGCATAAACCTGGCTTATAAAGCTTATAAACTCTTAGTGCAGGTAAAATTGTAATTAAATGTTTCTGTTTATTAAAATGTACTCATAAAATGGAACTATATTAATGTTTTTCTGAGCAATCCTTAATATGATATTAGTATATATTAGTATTACTTTTCAAGTCACTATAAGATGTCTGGATTTTATATAGCAGTGGATCAAGGGGAAAACAGGCAGCAGGTTGTTTCCACAGCCATGCTGGTGTTCCTCCCTCCTGTTGTGCACTCTTTGGAAGCAGGCGAGACTTTCCTGAAACACTATTTTTTGTGAATATCTTTACAACCTGGACAGACTTGCACAGAACTATTAATAGTAATTTGGTCAGCAAGAAAAGGAGAGATCTGAGATTTTAGGGGTTAAGGTATAGCAGAGGTGGAAAACAAGCAGGTGACAATTCTTCTAATAGACATGTGTTTGATGCTCTAAGCACTGTGCAGGGGAAGCAGTGCCTTGCTCTCTGTCTACTCCCTTCCATCACAGTCAATCAGATGCGCATGAAAACTAATGAACTCTTTTTCAAGTCCTTAATCAGGAGCTAGTGCTGTAATAATTAAATCCTAATTCCTTGAGGGCTTATTGAAGTAGCTACTGATTTAAGGACATCTTTGGCTTGACAGTACGTATGTGAGGGAGTATTTGGAGAGCAGTAAGTAGCTCTAACCTTCTCAGAGGCCATGTTTATTTGATTGCAATGTAAATAATGCAGCATTTTAAGGTCAGACTCCAGAGAAGGTTGTTCCTTGTGTGTATTCTGGTAAAGGAAAGCTAAGATTAGTGTTTGAAGAGGATACACCTTTGGAGGGTTTGCTATATTTAGGAGTTGGTGTCAAGTTCTAAATCAATAACTTATCTGAGAGCTTGTGCACAGATTTCGTGAAGCACGTTCTTGCAGAGACAGGGGACAAGCACTGCCTACATGTGTTGCTCTCACAGTGAGGCCTCACCATGACAAGATGTTACATAATGCATGTGAAAGCTGCAGCTCGATGACTGGAGTGGAAGATAAGATTTCAGGCAAATGCTTAGCAGAAGAAATCATAGCTTATCAGAAACAGATGAGCTTCTACTGTGTTGGATGTTGTGTTCAATATCTTGATGCCGAAGTTCAATGGCTGATCCTGAAGGCCATGTGCTTTATAATAGCAGTGTAAGTGCTTTAGATTATTTGCCTATTGTAATTATTTGTCCAACCAATGATAGTTTCCCCCAGCCCCATTTAAGAGAGGACATTAATGCTTAGGGTGATTTCTTGTGAGTCTGGCAGTGCTGCTTTTGGAGATCTGTGGGAGGCGGCACATTGCCAGTGCCCACCAGAAGGTAAAGTTTGCAGGCAGATTACATTAAATGTACTCAGAGACAATCAACTTCCTTTGAAACACTGGGAGTAGTTTTCCATACCTTAAATTAAAGAAGTTCCATCTACGTCAAACTCTTGATTTCCAGGAAAGATGAAGATTGTTCAACAGGATTATATCAACACCAGATTTTTTTTTAACCTAAAGAGTATCTGACTAAATGCAAAAAGCCCTAGCAGAAACTGCTGACCTTTTGCATGATTACAGAATCTGCCTTGCTGAAGAGCTGTAAATGAATCATCCTGCAGTGAAATATAAACAGGATGCTGCCCTTCCATTGCTGCTTTGTTTACCAACATGTGCTCATTGAACTGCAATGGTATCAAATTAGGTGACAAGAGCAGTTTGTAGCAATGCAGGAGTCTAGGGTCAGAGCAGTGGGAATGGGTATTGCTCCCCTTCCCCACCTCCTGACTGCAAGCACAGAGAGAAGCAGAATCCCATCCTCTGGTAGCAGGTCTGAATAGTCCTGTTTTGAGACTGGTTAGGGTAAGAGTTACTGGTGATGCCTGAAGTGCACGGAGGGCATGATTTGGGACTCCCTTCCTTTTGTTCAGGTTTCACCTGGAGCCACAAAACTCAACCAAACCTCACAGTGAAATGACAGTCATTGCCTCTGTTTTCTCTTGCCCACATGAAAGTGAAGCAGCAAGATGCCAAAGCAAGTCCTAAAAGTTCAAAGAACATGAAACAGAGTAGCCAAAATAACTCTGCTGGTTTGGTTCACATTCAGGTTGGCTGTGTATTCCTGTGCTGCTTTTTTTTTCTGCTCCATGTAGGTGAAGCCATGGAAATCCAGCTTTGACCTCTGTTTGCTCTTAACAGCACTAGGAAAGCAACCTGATGCTGGATTGGAGCAAAACAAGTAACTGCCGAGCTAAGATGGTTAAAGAAGGCCTTGGGCAAATTAATGGAAGTAGATCGAGTACAGAAACTCTGATTCAGGAAAATCTGTAGGTAAAATGTCCACAGAAATTATCATTATGATGCCATTTTTCTTGCACTCATGCTTCTGTTCCTGGCTGCTGGGAAGGAAGGGTGCCCAGCTGGATCTAGACCAAACATGATATTTTTCTTATGGGTAGATTTGGTGAGTTTAAAATTCATAAAAATGAATTTTAAATTCATAAAAATGAGTTCAGTTTTTTGTGCTTAGTTGACTTCATGGTATTTTTGAAGTTGACTTCATGGTATTTTGAATGTTTGTACCTAGCATTACTGGGATTTAGAAGGGGACAGTAATTTTTATACTCTCGGGATCCTGCAACTATATCAAGGTCTGAGGTTCTTAAAACAGTTTGCTTGATATAAAAGCCAGCATGAATACATGGCAAAATGGTAGCACAGTATGAAGGGAAGTAAAGAGGAGAGAGATAAGTGAAGTCTGTGGAAGAAAATTATTTGGAGATGATTTAGGGAGCAGAAACACTGCAAGGATATGCCAGTGTCTGTGAAACTGACTTCTCAAATTCAGCTGTAGTAGGTCCAGGCAGTCTCTATGCCTTTTGCTCCTGGTTTACTCCCTTTTGGACAGTCTTGTACTATATGACCTCTGTTTTCGTAGGGCAAGATGATTAAAAGGGGTTTGAAATATGGTCACAGGACAACCAAGGAGTTCAAAGATTATAAATGATCTTCGTGAGTCAAAATAGCTCATGTTTGTTTTGGTTTTCTTAAATTGAAATGAGATAATCCTGGAGATAGTGCGTTCAGGGTGCTTGCATTTGAGTTTTTTTCTTGCCCTGTTACTTTCCTCCTTGAAGAAAATTTAGCTACAAAAGATAGATACTCTAATTTCCAAATCAAGCACAGACTTGAAAGGGATAGCAGGACCTGGAGCCTGAATTAAATCTGAAGCACAGGTTTAGGCCAACTCATGTGAGATAGGAACATGTGCTGGTGAGTCCTTCCCTAGTCCTGCCTGGTTGTGTGTCTATTTGTTTGGTTATTGACTTCAGTTTGGTTGTCACAGCAGGCACACTGAAAGCTCTTGGGTCTTTAAAGGTGTCACAGGGTGAATGTAAACAGCTGAAAATCCTGCTTGTAGAGTTGCCACTTGCTCAGTCGACAGAAAACTTGGGAATAGAGGCACAGGAATGGATTTCTCCACCGCATTTATTAAAATGATCAAATCTCCACAGGAATCTTCAGGTTATCTTTTTTTAACTCTGTCATACTTCCTGGGATAGTGGGAGCAGGGTAACTCTTTATATTTGGGTTTTCTTATTTATGGAGGTGAATTCTAGGAACCACATTGAATTCTTTGTAAAATCTGATCTATGCTGAGGCTTGTTTACTGTCTGCAGGATTACAGGAATGAATCTGAAGAATTTTCACTCAGACTGGGTCTTTTTTTCCCACATTATTTTTTGGAGTTTGCATCTTCAAGTGAACAGGTATATGCTGTAGACTCCCACTAGCAAGAGATGCTCTTGTCATTTGTGAAAAGGAAAATAATATTTCAAAAAAGCTCTTTATGTGACTTAAAACGTCCAGTTGCAAAGAACACTTGGACTATGAAGAACCAAGGTCAAGTCTCATATGCCTATAGAAAGATAATTTGGATTTGAAAAGTTCAATGATTTGTTATGGGATGCTTCTCAAGGACTGATTAGTGAGCCCTAGAAGTGCAAAAGTGGAGCTAAGGAAGGGAAAGTACACCTTATGAAACTACAGAGATAATTCCACTGAGGTTGGGAAAGGACCTAGTTTCTGTTATGTTAATTTGAGAATTCATAGTGTAGTTTTTTCCAGACAAGTCCTGTTGTGCACATTCAATTGTTGTGTGTGCCCTGTGTTTCCTGTTGTCTGTGGTCCAGGGTGTATATGCCAGAAAACAGGATGATAGCACTGATTTAAGTAGTGCGTTATGAAGGACCATAAGTTTTGTAATGTGATGCTGCTAATCATGCATGTTGCAGAAACCTTCAAAAACTTATTGTCTATCTAGTTTTGCCTTTTCATCATTTCTCCACAAAAATGACAGTTTGCTGAGAAGCAGCAAACCCTTTGCCTATTGCTGTATGCCCCTGCTTTGTGGGACTGGTGGTTGTGATGTAACCTGTATTAAATACTACCCAGGAAAATCCTGGCTTTGTGCTGATCCTCCTGCCTGGGAACTTCTGTTGCTGCATGCTTAACCATCCTCCTGGATCAGCCAGATATTACTGTTTGGAAGACAGCCCCTTATATTTCATCCATTCATTGGCCAAAATTATCTCTGCTAGTCCGAGTTTAAGATACAAATGGGGGTGTAATTTCATGGCAGTGGCGGAGCACATCTACTAGATCACTGCTATCAGGAAAGGGTTTTACTTCTGAAGCAGCTGCCTGCTGGCTATATTGTCCTCCATATTCTAGTGCCCCTTGAATTGGTTCAGGCGTCCTCAATCCCTTGGTGAGCTGATTGAGCTCATTAAATTGGGGGGAAAAATTCCCAAGCCTAATTGATTTTTTTCTGTGAAAAGTGAAATTCTGTCTTCTGGTGAGAGTGAGATGTTGCTTGACCCATCTTTTAAAATGTCTCCCTGGCTTTCAGACATTCTGTTTACATGCAGTTCCTGCTGAACTTTTTTTTCTTCAGAAAAGAGTTTGTTGGTATGGCTCTGCAGCTGTTCCAAATGCTTTCATGTTAGCATGACCTGTCAGTGTAGCATCTCATAAATCACCGATGGATCTGAAACCAGCTGAGCCAGAAGGAAGCATACCAAGTGCACACAAATAGCGTGTTGTTTGGAAATTGCATGGTTGATGGAAATAAAATGGTCTTTTGTGTGCATCTTACCCTGACAAAGTTCATCACTTGTTTGTTTTCTGCTGTTTTAAGCTAATGGACTCAATGTCAGGCTTTTTAATGTTGTGCAATGAAGTAGTTAAAATCAAACAAAGCAAAACCAGTTTAACTATTTTTTATATGCTTCACTTTTCCAGAGCTCTTTGCAATTTGTGCAGTTGAGGTTATTAGGAAAAGTGTGTGGTGGGAAGGCAGAGGACGAAAGGACAGCATATTATAATTTCTTAAACATAATAATTGTGTTTGGGGAGTGCTCAGGTAAGAGCTTGCTCTCAGCCAGTGGGACAGATCAGGACTACTTCATATTCCTGTGATTTTCTGTAAGTTCCGTGTCAGTTGCCTGACGCAGCCTGTGGTCGTGAGGCTCCAGGTGATTTTGGGACCCTGCTCAAGCCTCTCAGAGCCTGTGCCTGACCCTCATGCTGAGCTCAGCGGGACAGGGAGCGGATGGCAGAGGATGTGCAGGGCTCAGTGTTAGTGATGGCCTCTTTTCTGAGCACAGGATTGAAGTCCTGCTCTCCTGGAGGCCGGCCCTCCATGGAGGACAACACTGATCCCCAGGGCCTCAGGCTTTGTAGAGAAAATGAAGTATTGGAAATGTTGTTTTCTAAAAGGTTACCTTGTTTTGCAAATGCCACTTGCACTCATCACTTGTTTTTCCTGGTTCTGGTACCTACTGGGCTCAACATGGAGTGTTAATCTTGCTTTAAAACTTGCACCCCTCCAGGTCTCTACACTTACAGGATGTTTTCTTGTAATACACTATTATTCTGATTTAGCTTCTTCACAGTAACTTCTGTCAGTATTAGATGTCCCTTAGTTCACACCTGTACACTGAAAATTACTTAATTTCTGAGTTTCAGAGTTTTGGTAGATACATCAGGGTCTCAAAATTTCTTTGGACACTTTTATTTTGCAATTGCTAACTGAGTTCTTGGAGCAAAGTTCATATTTTCCATTTTAGAGGTGATGAACTCATTGGTTCACATATGCTTCTAATATCTTTCTAAGGGGGGAAAAAAGGTGTGGGAATGAGCAACTTCTGTGGATGTTTATCATTGTCTGTGTAGTTATCAGCATACAGCCCTTTAATTAAATCAGATAATAACTAATTTCCCAGAGTAGGTATTTTTCTTATCTATCACCCCCAAGGATGCTTTTTAATGAACATAATAGCAAGATTTGAAGATGCTGGAGCAGCCTTGTCTCCTAGCTGGCAACAGGTCACCAGTCATGCTGTGCTGTGTATGCTGCTGTATTCCGGAGATGGCAAAGCTTCCTTCTAATCCTCACTTTAAATGAGAAGGAAATTTTTATTCTGCTCATGTAAAATATGTTAGTTTATATTCCTAAAAACCATGAACTGATTATAAATAGGAGAGCTGTCGTCAGTTGCCATGACTTCCTGCACACCTGAGCTTGCTCTTGAGGCAGCACAATGAGTTCTCACCCACGGAAGAGGAGAGTGAGTCAGGCCTTCATCTGCTTTGATGAGATTTTGCTGAAAACATGGGAAGGAACATGAGTGACTAAAGGAGTGGGAAGAAGCCCAATAAACATATGTAGGAAGAGAGGAAAAATATGGGAAAATATGGTCTAAGAAGGGGAGTCAGGCTTATGTGGTAGAATGCCTGTCTCCTTCTTCAGCAGCAAAAAATTACACTATTTATTAAGGCTGTTTAATGCTTTCCACTAGAAGACTTTTTTTTCCTTTTAAACTACATTTCTTATTACTTTGACAGGCTTTAACTGGATGGGCTGAAATAAAGGGTGTTGAGGATCTGTCTCAGGCTGGCTGGTGTATGTGTTTTTGGAGGGGGTTGATGGAGTGTGTAGAAGGCTTTGCCCATGTAACCTGAATGTTACAGGCAGGGAATGTTGGATGGGAAGAGGTTTGAGTGGCTGGGGACAGCTCCACTTCTTCAGGTTTCTGTTTTTCCATCCCAGCCTCTGTCTCTGCAGACTTCCAGTGAGTGATGGTTAGCTTGGCTTGGGAATTAAAAATACCTTTGTGATGAGCAGAAAGAAGTGAAGCAGTGGCTGTGAAATGATGTTAAAGATGTAACTGGGGCAAGAATACGTTGACTCTGGTAGAAAAGGGGAGATCACAGCTGGGCGAGGTCATGCAGAATGGTCCAGGATACTCCTGTGGAGCCTGGGAAGGGGCAGTGTGGGTGAGGAACACCACGACAAAGTTCAGCAGCAGAGTAACAACATAATTATGTTGTCTGAGTGAGGTTTGAATAGTGGACAGTAATGTCATCCACAGGGAGAACCAGAAATACTGACTGAGCAAAAATGTTTGTTGGGAAAGGGTTGGTTTACAGCATCTTCCAATGGCATAGTTGTGGGTAACAACCTCAAAAATTGCCTGAAATTGTCCCTTTTCTTTTTTTTTCTTTTCATTTAGAGACAAAACTTACATCTGGGTTTTTGGTTTTGTCTTCTTTTTTTTAAAGTGCAAATCAATCTGTTACCCTAAATATTAACTTTTTATGAAAAAATAATAAAATGAAAAGGGCAAAGTTTGAACAAAATATTCTGAAAATATTAAACAAAACAAATAATAAGAAAATAGGAATTATCAGAACATCAGCTTTTACCCTGAAATCAAGCTGAGAACCAATTCCAAAGCAGCAGACTTGTCTTGGCTAGGTAAAAACATTTGTGTCCCAACTACACTGTGAATGCAACTCTGATTCTGGTGTTCTCTACCTTTCACATACTGGTTTTCAATCTTAGTTTTCTGCTGCAGTTTAGTGTGATCTGGAAGGATACTGTGCAGATGGAGGTCTGGGGGCTGTAATTCTGGTTGTGCTGAAATTGTGGGGCTTGGCTGCCTTCAGCTTTTCACAGCAAATGTCTGCTTATCTCTTTTGTCTGTGAAAGACAGAAACAGAATGGAAACACAGAGTCGAGGTGGAAAACACTGTGTGGGAGCCTCTGGTCCAGGGCAGATGGCAGATGATAAAGACTTGGCCATGATGCTTGGCTAACAAGCTCCTCCTGAAAAGGACAGAAGGACCCATGAGAATCCTGTGGCGCACTTGCAGCTGGAGCTGAAGAGGCAGGAGACTACTTTCAGAGCTATCTGAGGACTTTGTTGTTGCCAGTGTTCCTTTGCCATAATGATTGGTAGCAAAGGAGTTTCGACTGAGCAGAGGCCAATAACTGCATGCAGCCCAGCATTCAACTTGCATCGGGTATTTTAATGAAATGCTTTCCCAGGCTGCCAAACTATTCCCTTTCACTAATAACAGCTAAAGCAATAGACCTGTGGCTCCTTTTATAAGCCTATGTTTATATTTTTTCTACTGAAAGGACGAAGTTTTGACATATTTAATTAGTGGTAAGAGCCCAGAATAAAAGTTTACAGGTCTGAAGAATACCTCAGCTCTTCACAAGCAGCTACTGAATATCTGCTCTCAGAAACTTACTGTGGTTTATTCTGGTTCAGGTAATACTTCAGTGTGTGTATGCTTTCATCTGCTGGGCTGTGGCTCTGGGGAGCCCTCACCAGGCATGCAGCCACTAAATCCCCAGATACGTGTGTGATACTTAACTTCCACACACTCTTTACTTGCCTAAAGTTTCATATCTCTTGGGCCAATGCTGTATAGCTGCTTGTGTATAAAATGCACAGAAACCACTGCACCTTACTGATAGGTAGTCATCCTCTTAACTGTGTACAGCAGCTGCTTAACCTCATAGAGCAACACCAAATTTCAAATGAGCATGTGAAAGGAAGAAAAGTAATAAAACTTCAGGAATAGTTCTAAGGAAGAATATGACAAATTTGTATCTTCTGTCATTCTAATTCCTCTGGGAAGTAATTTTTTGTTAAGAAAGGGATTTTGTTTGTTTTGTGTTCTTTCTGTTAAATGGAACAGATCTAGGCTGAAGCTGTTGAGATGCAATAAATCCAAACCATAAACAATCAACTCAGAGTGTCGCTTTTCAAACTAGGAGAGCATCTCTGAGGAAAATCTGTTGAAATTCATATTTACCCAATCCATCTGGCAGTGCTGGCATGTCTTGTGGTGACTTTTATTGGAGATTGTTGTGAAATGTTTACTTTATTGTTTTTCTACTTCTTTCCACACATTCCCTCCTAACTCCCACTCCCCCACCATGACCTCACAACAAAGAGATTAACCAGGCTCTACCGCAAGTGCTCTGGAACAAAAAGAAAGTACATGTTTTGCTTTGTGAGGAGAGAAGGTTGGCAATGATCCTTGGCTCTGATTTTGTGAGTGCAGATGAATGTAGTTGTTTTCCTGGAATTTTGCGTGTACGAAGTTAAAAGAGCTACTTGTGTGAATAAAATTAAACACTTACCTTGGTTTACAGAATTGAGGCTATGCTATCAGACACTTGGGTGTTTATTTGCTTTCAACAATTAATTACAAATGATGGAAAACTGCTTTTAATGTGCCATTAGGCAAAACGTCATTAGGATTGGTAATCTATAAAAGGCATTTAGGTCACGGATAATTTCCAGACTGAAACTAATTCTCCAGCATTTCAATGGCTCTGTCCCCGGTGTGCATTCTGGCAGTTCCACTAATTCTATTGGGTTGTTTTTATTTCCTTGTCTTGCTGCTGCTGTTTCTGAGAGAGACTTTCAGGGAGATCACAGGTGATGGCAACGTGCGTAGAGCTCTACTGACGTGCTCTTTGGGTCACTGAGGTAACAGTGCATGGCAAACACATTTAACTCCCAATAATAGAATAATAAGCATGAGGACAAATAACTTGTACTCAGTAGCCTTGCATTTAACAGGTACTCTATCATTCTCTTATGCTAAAGATTTCTTTTCCAGGCGTGCTGGAGGAGACATGGTAAGATAAAAAGCTCTTGTTCCACTGAATTACTACAGAGGAGGGAAAATGCAGACTGCTTCCTGATTGTGTATAATAAGAATTGAATACTCTGGACTGTAAATCAGAGAAGATACCATCATAGAATGCAGCTCAGATGAGCGTTCAGCTACAGCAGTTTCCTAGATTCCTGCATTCCTTCCTTATCAGCCTGTAAACACAGTGGCATGAGCAGATGCACAGACACTGCTGAATAGTATCACTTACATGGATGTCTTGCCAACAAGAAGAAAAGAGAATGTACAGCAGCCCTGCTATTTGCACCCAGTTAAACACTCCTGTTACAGTGGGAAGCACTCTTCCTGTTTGGATTGTTTTATTTTTCATTAAATACAATCTCTAAGTAAGGAACTAAGACTCAGAAGTGACTAAGGTTTTCCTGCACTGGCTAATGTTCATGTTATGTAGGTGCTGCACAGGTGTATAATGTTGAGCCACAGGCTGCAGTTCCCTATGCAATGAGCTGGAGAAGGGTGTGCAGGGGGATCCTTCCTGTATGCTCCCATTCCCACTTCAGCTAAATTATGTGGGCTTCAGTCAGCACATGGACACTGTGAGGACAGTAAAACAACTGATGTTTGCTGTGCTCTGTGAACAGAGCAAATAGTAATAAAGTCATTAGAAAAAGAGAAAGGTGTAAGACATTTCGATACTGGCCTTGAAATAGACATTTTTTTGCCAGATGTATTGTCTGGTAGATGCCAAATAACCTGAAGGATGGGCATAACCAGAAATTTGTCATCTCTTCCCTGAGTATAGTGTTTGATTTAATAAGGAATTATCTCTCCCTGCAGACCTTGGCTGGCCAAATTGCTTCTTTTATGATTGATGCTATAATGTCCTTCCTGGACAGCCAGCCCCAAATGCCTTTTCTGAGTTGCCAGCCAGATGCAGTGCCTCTGTCCCTGGGGGTGTCATCTTTTTGTGGACCTCTGTCATTGTCTTCCTCAGTTGTTTCTTTTTCAGACTTAGGGCTCTGAAATAATAACAACAAAAATTTTTGTTTCGTAGTGGAGAACAATCCACACCTTTGTACATCTTGGGGTCCTTTCTCTGAACCCTTCTCAATTCTATTATGTGCTGCTGAAGATAAGAGCAATGGAATTACAAGGAGTATTCAATTTATGGATAAATCCTGGATTTATACAGGGACATAATGATCTTGATTTTAGTCTCTGTTCCTTTTCCAAGAATTCCTGTCATGCAGTTTGCTCTTTTGACTTCTACTGAACATCTAAATCAAACTAAATGGATGTATTTATGTAACTATTTATAGTAATATCAGAATTTGAGAGGTAACGGTCAGCTTGGAAAACATAATCTTACATTTGTAATGAAGATATTTTGTTTTTCTCCCTTAAGACTGACTTTATTATTATGTGTCCTGAATTTCAGGTGTGTTATTATCTAGCCATTCCGCCTCATGAGGTTCTCTTGAAATTGTTGAAGATTGCCCTCTTCAACTGCCCTAAAAAATAAACATCAGCAATATCACCACATTGGTGATCTAAACTTTTGTATGCTACAAATCCCAGAGGAGACCCTTGGGGAAGGCTGCTTGTCACCTGTCTAGAAGTTCTTGGTGGATGACCTTGCTGACAGTGTTAGAAATGCAGAGAGATTATCTGACAATCATATACAGACCTCCACACACTCGCGCGTCTGTCTAGGTAACTCAGAGGGGTTTGCAGAGGAGGGCATGTCTAGCAAAAGAGTGCTGATGTTTTCCAAATCATCTCCTCTCTTCCCATGTTTGGTGAGTGTACAACCATCCTCCTTGATTCCAGATATTTTCATGCTTCACAAAACTGGAAGGCATCCTTAAGGCTGTGAGGTCAAGGAAATGCTGAGCTGGAAGGGTAATCGATCTGGAGACCTCCTGCTTCTTGAAGTGTATCCCACTGCTTTTCTCTTGTTCTTTGGGTTTGTATTGGTTTAACCAGTGGAGTCCTACTTCTCTGCTTTATCCCGAGGTCATCAAAGACCTTGAAATAACATGGATGCCCTAACACACGAGCGAGGGGACAATCCCTCCAGGGTGAGTTCTCCTTAGAGCTCAGCTTAAGTCAGCTCTCCTGAAGCTGCCTGCACACCTTAAGAGTTCTTGCAATAATCTCTCCTCCAAGTGAGCATGTAGTCTTCCACAAGGTTTTAGCTGGTGTTTATGAAAGTTTGTTTCCTTTGCTTGCTTTTAAAGAAGCTTTTAGTTTTCTTTCTGAGGAAAAAGAATACTTCAGCCTGGCTTTGCCTTTGATACACTCATATTTTGCAGTTTCTGTTTCACTCTGTCTTTCCTTAGGCTGCTTTTCCTAATTTGCTCTAAAACCTTAAATATCATTGAGGTTTGAGTAATATAGGTTGTTTTCCTATTTCCTAGTTCACTTTGTCTCCCTCTTCTTTGAATACGGATGTTTTTTTCCTATTATCCACTCATATTGAGCCTTCACTGTCTCAAGGAGTTTATAGAAAATATTTGCTATCAAAGCCAAGATTTCACAATGAAGATTTTAAAAGTTTTGAGTTTCAGTCTGCATCAGTCTATTGTTTGCTTCAATCAAGAATGCACAAAATCTTTCAGTTTTGCTTCCACTTTATTTGAGGTAATTTGAATTTTCATACCCTTAGTCCCATCTTCTCTTTGCTGCCTGAATTAGCATTTTCTTTCATCAATATTTTACTTCTGATTTCAACTTGTTTTCGGTCTTATGTATTCATCCCTGTAGTATTAGAGCTTTTCTGACTCAAGTAGCTGAACATAGCCAATTATTTAATTGTTATTAAAATGTCGCACTCATCATAACCCTCAAAACTTCACACACCATCACCATGCATATTTGCTCCTAAAACGTTGTTATTTCTTTGTCTTTTTCTTGCCAGCTACTTTGACTAACTATGAAATTATTGATACGTAGCTCCTTCCTTTGTACATGTGACGGCATGTTTGGATGTGTGCTGACTCTTGCCAGTAAACAGCTTTCCTATGCGTTGGCTTGGTGCAGTAATAGTTTCTGAGAGTTCAGTATTTGTTCATGCTTCATGCTAATTTATAGAAGTTCGGCCTTGAGTAATACACTTACTCAGCCTTTGGAGTATGTAAATATTTTCCTTCACTGTAACTCTGAGTTGCTCTGGAGGATGGTGAAATTACATGCAAAACACAGGTTTTTCACATCCCTCTAGAAGGAATTAAGCTTTTCCTAGTTCATATAGAATATGAACTAAAATTTATTTTCCTTTTAAATTCCATTTGAGTATGATCACACTTGCAGGAAAGCCTCTGTGGTCTTGATTTAAATAATTACAGAATCACAGAATAGTTAGGGTTGGAAGGGACATCAAGAGATCATCCTATCCAACCCCTGTGCCAAGGTGGAGTCACCTAGAGCTGGTGATACCGGAACACATCCAGTTGGGTTGAATATCTCCAGAGAGGGAGACTCCACTACCTCCCTGGGTAGCCTATTCCAGTGTCATCCTCAATGTACAGAAGTTCTTCCTTGCATTGAGGTGGAACTTCTTGTGTTTTAATTCATGGCCATTGCTCCTTGTCCTGTTGCTGGACACCACCAAAAAGTCTGTCACCATCCACTTGGAACCTGCCTCTCAGATATTTGTACACATCAATGAGGTCCCCTCTCAATCTTCTCTAGACTAAAGAGACCTATCTCCCCCAGGCTCTTCTCGTAAGAGAGAGGCTGCAGACCCCTCAACATCTTTGTGACCCTTCTCTGGACCCTCTCCAGTAGCTCCTTGTCTTGAGCTGTGCATCCCAGAACTGGGCACAGCACTCCAGATGTGACCTTGCTGGGGCCGAGTAAAAGAAGAAGGATCAGCTCCCTTGATCTGCTGGCCACACTCCTCCTGATGCAATCCAGGATCCCGCTGGGCCATAAGGACACCTTGTCTCACTGTCCCCTCCTTTCCAACTTTGGAAATCACCCAAAACTTCCAGATCCTTCTCTGCAGAGCTGCTCTTTAATGGGGCAGCCCCAACCTGTGCTGATACTTGGAGTTATTCCTCCCCAGGGGCAGGACCCTGCTCTTGCCCTTGTTGAACCTCATTAGGTTTCTCTCTATCCCAATTCTCCAGCCTATCAAGGTCCAGCTGAAAAGCAGCAGAGCCTTCAGGTGCATCAGCCACTCCCTCCAGTTTCATATCATCAGCCAACTTGCTGAGGGCGTCCCTTCACCCAGACCACTGATAAACAGCTTGAATAAGGCTGGACCCAGTATTGATCCCTGGGGAGTACCACTGACTACAGGCCTTCAATTGGATTCTTGTCCCCTGATCATGACCCTCTGAACTCTGCCATTCTTGCACCTCACTGTCCATGCATTTAAACCAGACATCCTTAGCTTACCTCTAAGGATGTTATGGGAGACAGTGTCAAAAGCCTTGCTTAAGGCAAGGTAGACACCATCCACTGCTTTCCCATCACCAATCCATCCTCCCATGGCATCACAGAAGGCTGTCAGATTTGCCATAGAAAGAGCTACCTGCTACTGCAGTAGCAGAACACATCTCATCACTGAAGCTGCCTGGGGTTTCTGCTGTGTGTAACAAATGGGAAGGACACAAGCTTGTTGTAGAAGAGATCCTTCTGCTGCTTGTATAGGACCCAGTCAGGCCCAGGGACTCAACTGCTGCACTCTGGGGGAATGGCAGCTCGTGTGAAGCTTTAATTTTGAACAGCACTTCGTTTCTGCAGAGATATGAGCCAGGGAAGGTCACAACCTGCCCTTAAAGTGGTGCTTAAGCAAAGCACTATTGTTGGTGCCTGTGGCAGAAAGGCTTCATCACAGCTCTGGGCAAGTGTCATAAGGCTGTGTAGTGGTCTCTGAAATAAAGGCTATCAAAGCCTCAGATAAGTTTGTTACATTTCCTCTTATTCAAGATAATTTTTGCTTTTACCCACAGATTAAAAGATCGACTTAGTTATGTGCAGTGCATTGTTTCAGAAAGAAAGTAAATTGGGATTTATGTTCACATAGAAGGGGAGAGGGGGAGCAGGGGGATTGTGTTATCCACCTTCCCTGGCTGCATAACCTCCACCTGTCTCAGGTAGCACCTGGATCCTTCAGCTGCAAGGATAAAGCCCTGTTTGACAATGGCAACATCCAGGCTTCAGCTGCAAGGACCACTGCAAAGATTCTTGGGCATTGTGTACCCTTTCCACCCAGCTTTTTCAACATTTTAAAGGTTTTTATTATTATTATTATTATTTGCTTGTTCTTGTTTTGTTCTAAATCATGCCGTGTGTTGAATTGCTAGAAACCTAGGAATTACAGCAAAATAACTGTTTCCTCTGTGTGTGTATGCATGTATGTGTATGTGTGTGTACCTGCATGTGTGTATAAGTACAGTCCTGCTCCTGACATTCTAGAAAGTGTTGTTACAGTCTACTGGTCTAGATAGGATCATTGTGAGCACTATATAAAATATACATCATTCCAAATCTAGCACGCATATAGCATTTATTCCTGTTACAAAAATGAGTCATTAAGACAATCCAAGAGTTTGGGTTAATTGCTCTCCACTTCTATCTTGAAGAAAAGGACTGTTGTTTTCCCCATCAGATTATACAACTCAACCCCATGATGGGGGACAGTGTATTGGTTTGACATCATTTGCCTTAAGGCACAAAGCAAAAATATTTGTTGTAAGCAATACCCTGGCACAATGTTTAGGCTCAAGCATAAAAAGAGCAAGTAGAGAGCAGAACATATTGAAAAATATCTGACAGCTGGTATTGACTGAATAGATTCAGGGGATTACACGAAATTGAGCCACTCTGAGAAAAACTGCTACTTCAGTGGGGGTGTTCAGTTCTGCTCAAGGGTGATCTGACTGAATGACACCCTAATAATTTTTGAACAAGGAAGTCTAATTTCTTCTGCTGCTTTTGCTTAACAGTGGGAGGCCTCTGTGCTCTTGTAGCAGCAAGCCTAGAAGCAGGACTCATTCTCCTCTATCCATGTTTTACAGATTACAACCAGACACCCAAAGTTAAATTTCACAGCCATCCCTACTAAAGAAATTACAACCTCATTCCACAGTATTTCTCAGGTAATTAATGCTTTGCTAATAATGCCCAGCTCCTCCTTGGGCCATCATCCATTCCCCGGCCATGCCACTGACCTCAGTTATATGTACTTAAATAGCAGTAGATTGAGGTATTTTCTGCTTATCTATACATAATAGTACACTGACACAAAAACTATGTAGAAAGGAGATGTTAAGAAATACCTAGGTTGCAAGGTTAAGTATTTACAATGTAAGGTGTGCCAAGTTGAGTAGTGTTTTAGAGCAGCCTTATTTAGCATATAGAGTACAAAATCATCACCTTTCATTTCAAGACAACATACCCCAGACACCCAACCTTCTATAACGCTGAGAGCCCAGCTGCTCCGAATCCATACTGGAGCTGTAGACCTGATGAGGATCCTTTTTCTAGGATCAGCCTTATTTACATTTCTTTTCAGAATGTCTAACAGGCCAGACATGGAAATGCCCTGGCAAAGCAGGGTATTTCCATGTCCTGGCCAGGTCCCCTGTCTTTCATCTGATGGGGCCTCTCCAATTGGCTGGTCCAAATCTTGCTTCTTCCAGTTTGTGTGAGGATCAGCAAGGTGATCCACTGGTGACTACCACCTCTGCCTGATCTCTGAGGCTCCAAATTCCCAGCCAGACCAGGCAGTGCCCTTTCCCAGCCTTGTTGAAGGCAGCAGAGAGGTTAGCTGCTCTTGGGTCAGCAGCTGGAGCTCTGAGAAGCCACAGCATGTCAGCAAGCCTCTGGTGTGTAAGCTGCTCCAGTCTGGACAGATTTTTTGTGTGAACTGCAAAGACATTCTAAATAACCAAGGTTCATCCTCTATTCTTTGTCTTATATGTGGCTCTGATGCTAGGTGTCTTCTAAGAAGGATTCACCAAGATCTAGTGAATTCTTTTACCCTGACCTCTCTTCTCAAACAAAAATACCTGGTTTTACTGAAAAATTCTAGAAAGACTGTAACAGATATCCAGTATTGAGGACTCAATTTGGAACAGTCTGTCAGGGAAAGCTGAAATGGGGAGCATAAGCATGCATTGTTTTAGAGGATGGTGAGCAAGATATTTAAGCACATGGTGCGCTAGTGGTCATTGATGATGTCTTCTAAGGAGAGGAACAGCAGCTGATATTGGGATTTTGGGACTCTTGTATAAACAGTGGCGATGCATTCTTTCCATTCACATAAGGATTTTTCTAACACCTCATTAATTAATTAAAACTGGATTGCAAATCTTGAATAAAATAATGGCAATGATCCCAGAATAATTAACCACAGATGGCAAAGTCTGTTTAGTTAAAAACACACACACAAAACAGGGTACCATTTATTGTGACTGTTGCTGCCATCTCTGAATGTGCATGCTGACTTATTAATGATTTTGGGGCATAGTGAGTGGTTATGTCTTCCTGCTATAATTAGTATTTATTTTCAGCAGCTGTTGAAAGTTGTTGTTTTTGTGATACTGAATAAATCATTTTAGGTACAGGAAACATTAACAGTGAACCATCTGTTTTGGGATACATTAAGATCTCATTTAAAGATGACGTTGAATAATCACATTCGCATTTTGAGCTTCTAAAAGAAGAGCTTAGTTTTTAAAATATGATTGCTTGTGTTAATATTTTGTGTTTTCCACCCTTACAGATCAATAGTTTTTCTCTGCAAAAGAAAAGGATTCTGTCACTTTGAAGTTATTCAAACTTTCAAGCTTCCCTAAATCATACATATTCCTCCAGTCCCTGGAACGTGAGGTAATACTCTTGGAAGGATTATGATGGGCAGGTGCAAAAGTTTTTTGAAGTACCCTTATAATCCCGATAATTTTAAAAAACATGGTGAAGCAGTTATAAAAAAGCAATGCATACTTTTATAGGCCAGATGTTCCCCTTTATTAGGGTGCAGGATAACCCTCAGGATTTCTTTCTCATCTGGCCTTGTTCTCCAATGGATGAAGCCAATGGATGTCTCTCCATTGCTGCAGGTGTGGCACAGAATCCAAAACCTCTGAAAGCCAATCTGTGCAGATTTTAGAGCTGGGAGATGCCGTGTACACATCCCTGTAGTGTACTGGTGCCATGTAAACCAAAACCTGGAAGGCTTTAGGGATTCGAGGAGGACGTGTGTTCCCTGTGATCCTGGAGGAGGCGAGTGGCAAGGGTCTCACAGAGATGAAGGCACAACAGTCGAGACCAGGTGAAGATAAAGCTTTTAGTCATGCAGATCATCTGAACACTCCCTTGCTTACCAGTACACAAAGCCAGTGTGGTAAGTTAATTAGTTCTTCTTAAGATACCTGGACTGAACAGGCCTTTGGAGGTTCACATCCCATTTCACTAACTGCAGAGGAAACCTAGGAAAGCCTGTCAATCTTGGACAATTATGTCTTAGGTGACTGTGGGCAGAATGAATGCCACCCAACACAGAGTATCTCCACACCTCTCGCCTATGCAGGCTGATTACCATGTCTTGTTTGGTTCAGCTTGCTCTTTTACCTACTTTTAAAAAACAAACTCACACTGATTTGAGGAGGCAGAGTACCTATTCTTCTGTACCTCCTGTAGAGGAGATGAGTACCTTCCATGTACAGTGCTTTCTATATGCTACTTTTCTATATTGCATCGCAGTGTATCTCTCATAATACACTGAAAATGAGAACTGAAATAAATTTTTTTTCTGTTTGCATTAATATCCATAGATATGCTAATACACTCAGTGCTCCATGACTGTGATTATCCATCTCTTCAGTATTTACACTTCAATAAATAGGAAAAGACATCTCAATTTGACTGACGATAATGAGGACTGTACCAAATTTTCTTCTTTATGCTTTTGCTCAATAAGATGTGTAGTTTTCAAATAAATTGATTTCATAAACAATTTTGAACTAGGGAGCTTTCATCTGTTTCCTCTTTCAAGAAGTCAGAATGATGGCTGACGTATTTCTACTGACTACCAGGATGTACTATTTATAATCTATACTATATGCCTCATAATTTGTGGGTTACACCACATCTTATGAAAGCAGACTAACTGTACATGGTCACTTAAGCCCTATAATATTTAATGTCTTGTGGGAAACAAAAAGTCATGGTGATAGATTTTGATATAATTTAATCTGCAAAGAATGGAAGTGTTCGTTGTACAAAAGCTCTTACTTCATAGCTACAAATATTTTTCAACAATTTCTCCCTCTCAGGCTTTATCTGCATGGTAGTTTTTATGAAAGTCTCCATGTATAAACTGCATGTGAAGTGAATATGCAATTTTCTTAGTAAGAAGTAACAGGGGAGCCTTTGCTGAGTCCAGCCTTCTATGTGTCTACTGCCCTGCACGAGGGTAATATCACTGGCTTTATCCTCTAATGTTCATCCCCAAAATCTCCTCCAGGGAATGGATTTGCTTTCTCAAACTGGCCAGGAGCAAATCTAAGACCCTGCCAATCTCAATGAAGATGGTGTCTGGTGGCATGTCCTCCAACACACAGATTACTCCAAGAACTGAAGACACAGCCTCCCCTTCTTTGGCATCTGGGGAATCTCTAGTGCCTCGGTTCCGGTCGTGCATTAGAAGTATGTATTTTAAATTCATCCTTAGTGATGATTTATGGTGAAACTACCAGTGAATGTGGTTAAAGATGGCTGGTTAGCACTGAGGCAAACCTGGGTAGTTCTCTCACATAATGGGGCTTATTTCTCTGAAGAAAATAGGACAACAAATTAGAGCCTAGCAGATCACATCCTGCAAAACTGTAGCCAGTTCAGAGGAGAGAGCTAAAACTGTAGCAAATTTTTTCTTTAAAATGCAAACAAACTCTCCATTAAAGCAGAATATTTCCAAACTCAGAAGATTAAATAATTTCTTTCTGGACATTTTAATTGCAAAATACTATTAAATCACAATGATATACTGTGAATTAAGATTTTGCTTTCAAACTTCCACGAATAAATATTAGGGGGAAAAAATTATTTATACTTTCCCCACAACATCTCCTGAAAAATGTGGAATTAAAACCCCATATTTTCTGGTCAGAAAGACAGTGTTTTTAGTGAATGAAAAGTATTNCAAAGAATCAGTTTATATTATATCAGTTTATTATATTTATATATTGTATTTATATCAGTTTATATATCAGTTTAATAACGACTCAGAATCACAGAATATTCTGAGTTGAAAGAGACCCACAAGGACCATCCAAGTCCAACTGTTAAGTGAACAGCCCATACAGGGATTGAACCCACAGCTCTGGCATTGAACCAACTGAACTATAAATAAAGACAATATTTTGGCCAGTGATGCAGACATGAAGAAAACTGCATCACGGCATAGTGATCTAATCAGCACAGAGGACCTTAGCCTGGAACCCAGAGTACCCAGACATGCTGACTTCATAAACAAACTTAGCAGTCTTATGGTTATAGATTAGTCAATACTCCATTCAGAAGTGATTTACAAAACCCTTAAATGTTTCTAAGATCTGCACATGCAAGTCAAGAATGGGAACTGGTTGTTAAAAAATGCCTTCATATGAGAGCACATATCAGAGAAACCTGATAGCTCTTTTCACGTCCCTTCAGCCTTTGTTCGTCTTACTTTTTTCCACTGTTGGATTTTAAATGCCAGGTTTTCCATGAGATTTGTTTTAAGGAAAAGGATAACTTTCTAATACTGTTATTTCTTTATTCAATTCAATTGTTCCACCTGAACTTTTCTTTTAAATGGAAAAGGCCTTTGTTTTTGGAATGAGATTTAATTACATATAATTTTCTCTGTCTTGCACTTATAATTTATAGTCTTGAGGAAGAAAAGTCTCATTTTGGAAAATAAAGATACTTATAACCATTACCCCCCGCAGCTGATCATTATTTTGGAACAGGAAAAAAAAAAACCGCAAATGTTTTCCAGCTATAATAAGTTGCCAAAGCTTGAAAACATTTTGTTTTGTCAATTTCTTGTTTGTTCGCTTTTTTTTTTTAATTAATGAGCTCACCTTTAAGGGGTGTCTTTTCAGTGGCTCCCACCAGCTTGTAAGAGTGTTTTCCAGCTAGGTCAGCTCCTACTCTACCATTATGCCTGAGTTTTCTAGTTTGGTACCACCAGTAAGGGAACCTAGAAAATGCATCCTGCAAGGGCTGCCTGGAGTGCTCAGGATTTTCAGAATCTGTTAAAATGCTGATTTATCAAATTACCATTTGCAGAAGTGTTTCTTCCTGTATTTAGAGACTCCAGATTAAGCCAAAGCAGGAGAGATCATTCTGTAATTGCTCTGTGTTGTAAGCATCTATCACTAGTATTGCTTCAAATAGGTTAGTAAAAAAGGTGAATTGTTACTTTGACCTAATGCTCTTGCCAGCATTTGGTGCAGTTTTCTTTCACAAAGGGACTGTTTATTTCTCACAAAAATCTTAGTAGTAATGAAGAAAACACGGTATTTTTTTTACCAGTAGCCACAAATATACTAAAATCCGATCTGACTTACAGTACATCTTTTCTAAAAGAATAGAGCAACGATAAAGACAAGAACACTAGTCTAAAAACTGAAACAGAAAGATGAATTTTATTACCAAAAAAAAAAAGGAGATGGCTGAGCTTCATTTTCACCTGGCCCACCAAAATTTAGGGCTGAGTGAAGTCTGAAGNATGGAGGGTAATCTGGTCTGGATTGTTAAGGTAGCACTTGGGATCAAGAATTCCACTTTTGAGCCAACCCTGAAACATAGGTGAGGCCCTTCCTTCCAGTGAGAGGCAATGGGCAGAAAGTTTGACTGAAAAAAGGACCATGGTGGTGGCGTTAAGGATTCAGTTCAACATTAACGCAGGGTGCAAAGCAGGGCTGCAGGATGCTCATGTGTGCAAGGAGGAGTGGAGGGAAGGAGTGTGAGTAGGAAGGTGTTGGAGGGTACCCTGGGAGTTAGAATGAGAAACTCAGCAAGACGAAAGGAGGGAAATGGTGAGGTGAATCAGAAATGGAAAGACCTGCTTGGGGAGAGAACGGAGGGTTAGGGCCACTGTACCCTATGTACATGGGGACACTGTACCCTGATGGCATAGGGGCTTTTGGCAGGAAGAGTTACAACTGTGAAAAGCCCTATAGAGAGAGATAAGGCCTTCCCTGCTTGCCACCAAGGTCATCTGCAGAGGAGTCTGTCTCTGGTAGCTCTGTGGTTCGAGCACAGTGAAAGCAGCAGTCTGTGGAAATGATAAAGCCTACAGTCTGGCCGTGACCACAGAAGAGTCAAGATTTTTCATCTAATGTCCAGGACAGGGTTTTTGTACTCCAACTTGGAATGTGAAAATAAATATTTATAAATGGATTTCTATTAAAACAGAAATGAACCAGTAGGCTGCATGTTTTGGATTTTGAGCTGGCAAACAGCCTGTTAACTTGTTATTCTTGTCATGTGATTTTTCCTAATAGAGTTTGTTTATTGAAAACTGATTGCATCATCTCACTCTGGTTAGTATAAACTGAGAAGATAACAGAGAAAATGCGGAGGTGCTGAGTTGCTCAGCTCTGATCATGTACTAAAGAGGTTGTATTATTATTTACAAAATAACAGATTGATTCAGAGATACTCTGAATGAATTCTTTTGAAATATGACGCACCGTATGTTCAGTGACTCAGTTTCTATCGTTTCATTGTGCTGCCTCAGACATTATATCTGGTTCATTAAAGTCTTGAATTCTGCTTCTACTCCATCATATTTTTTTGTTGCTTGTCTGCATAAAATATTCAAAGTAGTGCTTTGGAGGCAGCTGTAAGCCAAATTGCTGAAAGTAAGAATAAAACCATAGGCCACCATCCCTAGGATTTTCAGTTAGGGTGAATGATCTCTTTTATGTATTTAAAATCTTAACTGATCCAGCTGCCACTGGAGTCAGCAGGAGGTTTTTTCAAAGAGAGCAATAGAGGGCTGACCTCCCCCTTTATGTATTGGTTTTCATAATGCTGGATTTTACCCCCCAAAACAGAAAAGATCAGAGCACTTTGATTTTGATTGATCAAAACCATAATGAGAAGGGCTGTTGATTTTGAGGTTGTTTTGCTTGATCTAGCTTTTGTCTGGAACTATCAATCTGTAGTCCTTGTTTGAAATAACTTCTCTTCATAGCAGGAGCTTGGCTGCTGTACATGTGTGGTTGTGCAAGATTCGTGTTGTGGCTGGGACAGGACCCATCATACATCCCAGGTCTTTGGGAGCCAGGAGAGAACTTCTGTTGCCTCTCCCTTCACTTCCCATTGCTGGGCATTCTTCCTGGAGTGAACAGTGAATGTTTTCTAAAAAATATATCATCCACTTGGTATTTAGGGCAACAAATACATAACCCCCCCACCATATAAAGTAAGGTTTTCCATCGGTAACCATTAATTGCAGTCAATTTTTAAAAGGTCCATTGCACATGCTCCAGTTTTTTGTCCAAGCAGAGAATGTTGTATCTTCTTCCTGACCAGGAAACTTAAAGCACAAAATAATGCTTTTTAATTAAATATACTACGGGCAACATTATGCCTGACATATTTTTGTTATTTTAGTCAGTCATTTGTAACTTAATGGTGATATTTGAATGTCAGAATTGCGTATTTTATTGGAAAACTCTATCTGTCTATCCTTTCTGGTTAGACTCATAGATATTAGAAGCAGAAGCACATTGTTAGCTCATTCTTTTGTGCCTGTAGCCCAATGCAACTGCAGGAGGAGATAATGTCCCATCAGCATTAACATTTGTGCCATAACATTCTGCTCCCAGCCAGTGTGAGAGAGTTAATTATGGTGAACATATGGATGTACAAGGGGATAGGATTTCTGTGCAAAGCCAGGCATTAAATGGGATTGGAAAAGACTTTTGCACGGGCACTGGAAGTTATACATCCTGTTTCCACTCTTGGCGCATCAAAAGCAAACCTCTAAGGGAAGGGAGCTCAGAAAATACCCTGTAGCCTGCTTGGCATTGCCTGCTGTTGAAGTGGCTTAAGAGTGTATTGTCCTCAGCTGTCTTCCCTCCTCCGTCTTCCAGCTGGTCTTATTCTGTGATTCTGTTATAGCAGGGGCTGTGGCATAGACATACACTCTCTACTCCAGCCAGGACAGGGGTAGATTGGATCTGCCTGATAGCAGCTCTCTCAGCCCCAAGAGGAGGAACCTCAGGAGGTGGGCTGCAGACATCAAATGGTGGGTGGTATGTGAAATGGCACGTGAGGAAATATGGCATATCGCATGTCCTGAAGGACCAGAGGAGTAAGCAATAGGTTAGGAATTGGCCTGTGAGATGTTATTTCGTGCCAGCAGCTGTGAACCACCAAATCCAAGAATGAAGTTTGGTCTGTGCCATCTATGTGGCTCTCTGTGAAATTCTGTTCCAACAGACCACACAGTGGTTAAGGAAAACATTTGTTAAAATTTTGTGTTCTTAAGTGCGGTTGTACAGAATGCCGTATCTTAAAAACTGTTTTGTTTCATGGTGGTTTCAGCACAGCAATTTAGCTTATGGCTTTGAAGCTGAGGACAATGTCACGTGAGTCATTAGGCTCTGAGCTCCCTGAGCAGCCCTTGCTCCGCCGCCCACCACACCCAGGGCTCTGAAGCTGTTTCATTATAAACCCTTGTTACAGCAGCTCCATTCAGCTGTTTGAAGTCTGAGATTGAATTCTGGTATATAAACTTTTTTGCCTAAGGGCATGTTTTTCCTTCTTCAAAAGGAAGAATAAAGGTTGTAACATTTTAGTGGGATGTGATTGTTTCTGGTGCAACTTGACATCAGTGAGACTGTACTAAGGCTGTCTCTGGTGTAAAGATGACAGAGAAGTGATACTTGAGGTGGCTTTCAAGTTTCAATGACAAAAAAAAAAAAATTAGGAGGTCCTATTTACTGCTTAAATGCAACTTTAACTCCCAGGAAGATGGGGTGGTTTCTGGGTCAACACACTTGTGATCTAGAGTGGAAGCAGACTAGGTAAATGCATGTATAGGTGCATATAGTCCATACAGGAGATGATATTGATCCTTAGAGATCTCAGAGCAGGAGACAATGACACTGGAAGTCACAATTTACCTTTCTTTCTCTGCAGTATATAACTCATTAGCAATTTGATCCTGTTACAGCACATCTTCAGTATCTTATTTGTGCTGTAAGTGTGGTGGTGGTGTCTTTGCTTGTTCCCACACAGAGAGCTGCACAACAGGTGCAATTTCTTCCCTGCAGCCCCCATATCTGCCCCCACATCAGTAGGAGACAGTACAGAAGGGTTCTTGTTTTATGGGCTGCTCCACAGGCTGGTCCCAAGCGGATTAGATGGCTCTTGGCCCCTCTTGATATTGTTGCATAGCTTGCCCTGTGGCTCTGGAGAGACAGCAAGGCAGTTCCTGATGTGTGCACCCCACGCAGGCCCTTCAGACTCACTGCTTAAACCTGCTCAAGAACCATCTGCAACTCACTCAACCACCCATGGCAGGCAAGACAAAGATGGAGCCATGAGCTCAGGTTGCACCCATACTGTATCTTAAGCATCTTACACTTCCTGCAAGATGAGAGCTGCTGTCATCAGTGGCGCTAAAATGAAAGTGCAAAATGTTGGCTATTTTGGCTCTGGTTTAATTTTACTGAGTCTTCTGTCCACAGTATGTTTGGTCCATGTGAGTGAAAACAACCATGCACAGCACTAATAAAAGTGTATTTGCTCTGGTCACCTTGTCAGAAATTCTTAGAGGGTTTATTTTATTTTATTTTATTTTATTTTATTTTATTTTATTTTATTTTATTTTATTTTATTTTATTTTATTTTATTTTATTTTATTTTATTTTATTTTTTATATAGGTAAACCCAGAAATATAATCCAAAAAGAAAAAAAAAAGGAGGACAATAGGCTCCTAAGGAGAAAAAAAAGATTACGAGGATACGTGGGGGACCCAGTCAAGACTTAATGATTCAGCTTACACAAGCAGTAATTTTATTCATTCCAGATCTCAGGCCCCTGAGTGTGGGACACTTTGGAAGACAGCATGTGCCTGCAGCTGCATCCTCCTGGTTTGCATCTTTTCAGCTGGCCACTGGTGCAGTATCCTGGCTGCCAGCTGGCCTCACCACGCAGGGTGCACTGCTGTTCCACTTACCACCCCTCTGAGCAGACAATGCAGATTTTGTATGTTTTATTTTTTGTTCACTCATTCAAACTCATGGTTAGGCAGACACTAAGGGTATTATTATTTCATGATGCTGATCTTCATACATAAATATTAGATCTAAAGAGCAAAAACTGGAAGTGGGGTAAAAAGGTCACTTAGTTTCTTGATCTGTTCCTGTTTCCTTTTGAAGTTATTAGGAATTTTGTCACTTTGTCACAGTGGGAACAGGAACAGTTTCTTTTATGATCAAATAAGACTGGCTTTCATATAATTAATTTCTGAGATCTGAAAACATTGTGCAAATAATGAGTATGTATGTATGCCAAAGCTGTGTAAGTTCACATGTACTGCTTATAAGGAAATCCTACATGTACCGCTTGTAAGAAAAGCATGTATTTCCGTTTTTGTCTAATATTACCACGTCCTTTCTTGTCTAATGGCCACATGTGTAGTTAAACTTATCTTCTTGACACACACACTTTGCCGGTTGCAATGGACATCCTCTTGATAAAAGACCTTTTTTTGTCATTGTGTTATACAAATTACTGAAAGGTGAGATTCATGTGTCTTCTGCTGTTCGGTAGCTCTGCATTGTCTGCACAGCAGTATAGTCCTATCAGTAAGAGATGCAACGTTTCCCTCTAACTGCCAGCCTATATCTAGAATATTTCTTATACAAGGAAAGGCTCTGAGCAACCTCATCTAGTTGATGTTTTTGCTCTTTGGAGGGGGGTTGGAATGGGTGGCCTTTACAGGTCCCTTCTAACCCAAAATATTCCTTGATTCTATGAAAATGTATAGTGAAAATCTGAACTCTAAAACTTGCAGAAAACAAGGCTGGCTCCTCATGAGGGGAGAGTGTGTAACATAAAATAAAATGTATGGGAACAAACTGACTTAAAATTACTTACAATTAAAAAACTGAAACACCTGGGTACTTATATTTTTTTATATTTCTTAGATTATCTAATTTGTATGCATTGAATAATACCACAGGTGGCTTCTGAGGGATGGAAGTTTCTCCCTCATAAGAAGGGAAAAATCCAATTTTCTATCCATAGCTCTCCAGAAAATACTTGCAGAGTTTTTTCTTCTGTTGTTTAAGAGTCAGCCTATTAATCTGTCAAACAAAAGAGAAAGGAAATGTAATACTAGAATGCCTTATAACACAAGGTGGTAAATATAGCCTACACACAAAGATACCCTCCCCTCTCCCCCCACCCTTTGGAAAAGATGGTAGTCAGGTTCAGATACCACAACTTAGACACATTTTGTTCTTACCACCCACATCATAGAATTCTGCATATTCGTTTCCTGTGTTTCTGTTTTCAGTTCTTCCATTTATAAAGACCTTTTAAAATTGAATTTTATTACAATATATCACAGCAGTACTATTCACTTGATGACAGATTTTTTAAAATAACTTACTTATTTTTTTCTCTGATCAAAGAGCCACCACAGGAAATCCGAGAAAGAATCAGAGACTTCTTTCCCTGGAGTCAGTAGCACATTAATATTTTTCATATTTGTATTTGCTGTCATCAGCCACAATTCTGTTTCAGATCAAGGGTAAGGGAGCCTTTTTTAATGTGGGAGGGTAGGACTTTAGGCAAACTTAAAACAGGTAACATTTGTCTTGGTTTAAATCATTCTGGTTTTTAAAACCCTTTAAAGCTTTTCATTTTCTGTATGACCAGAAAAATATTCAGTTCATCTCCATGTTCAAAGTGATGAACTCTGGAAAAAGCAAATTATCATGTGGTGTTAATTCTCTATAAGCAATCACATTTCCAGCAGTCAGCTGGCTTAAATTAAGGCATTATTAAGCTTTCATGTCTAGAAAATTATATGTGCACTGCTTTGAAAATGTAGAATAAACTCAACATTTTTTTTCTTGAATATAAATGCCTTTCTTGTATGCCTGTATGTGATGATTTTTTTAGATACAATGAGATTAAAAGAGGGGAAAGGCTGGTGGGGGCTGTTGAGTCCTACCAGTCTTTACTGGCCCTCCACTACACTGTGCTGGACACCCAAAGCAGACTCTGGGGCAGGTATTTGCACCCCTGTGCCTGCGAATTAGCAGAGCACCGTCAGCCCGAAGCCTGTTGCAGCACGGCAATTACTATGCTGGGATTTCCAAGCTCCCAGCTCTGGCTTCAAAGGAACATGGTTATTTAGAGGAATAAATTCTTGTAGTGGTGGGATTTGCCTCTGGGCTTTTTTTCACATGGAGGGCTTAAGATGAATCAGAGCCCTGACTGTTTTTCTTCAGTTTAGTAAAGCTGAAAATGCCCTAAGAACTATGCACTCTCCTCTAATGTCAAATGCTGGAATAACTCCAATATATGAACATAAAGAATGGGATCTTTGCTGTTTATTAGACATCCATTTGTTAGATAAATGTGGATGCATGAGGAACTGCTGCTACACTGCACCCCTTAAAGGAGAGGTCTCATTTTTCACATCTGCCCTCAAGCAAGTAGTGTGGGATTACATGTGCCAAAATGAAATCTATTGCTACATGCTACAGAAGATTGCAGCTATCTTTGGTGAGTTAGCACAGGCCATACAACACTGCTGGAGCTCATGGGCTGCTCGTCTGGGTTAATGGTGTCACAGAAGTGAAGCTGCAGCTGTGTCGGGTACCTCTGCTATGCCAGCATTTTCTTCTGCTATCATTAATAGATTGTGACACCCCTTACTGCCTTTGGGGAAAACAGGGAAGGGAAAAACTGTGCTGTCACAGCAGATGCACTCTGATCCGGCTCCAAGGAGGACTGGGGTTCTTCCCAGACTCTTGCCTTGGATTTGGGTATGAGTGGTGGTGGAGCTTCTCAGCCAACACCTGTGACCTGTTTCTCCTCAAGTGCTTGGACCTCTGCAAGTCAGTGCACTCTGAGCCCTGATGGAACAGCTTTGCCTGGCTTTTCCACACATCTCTGCCCTCCGTGAGCACCCTACACCCCCAGGCAGTGGTTCTTTTCCAGCAAGTGAAGCACAATGTAGCAAACGTGTGACTTTGCCTCATTTTAACAAAACCTCTTTACGAAGTGCAATGTGAAGTGCATGAGAGCAACTCCCGTGTGGCCACACGTGCAAGTGAATTGCATTGTGCTGTACATTGCTCTTGTGCTGTACATTGGCACCTGATTCCGACAAGGAGAGACCATCTCTGCAGGGGCATACAGAAAGATGTGGCCACGCTGCACGGGACCCTTGGGTCTGTAATGAGAGGGGATTGCTTAGGGGGTTGTAGCGCTTGTGTTTCATTAATCATCAGTTCAACAAAGTGCAGGGACAGGTGTGTTCAGCTGGAGCCAGGCTACTGCTGAACTTACCTCCTTTTCTTGTGCTCCCAAACTCTTTAGTTTGAAATTCTGAATTATTTGATTTATTCTGTTTATTCCCTTAAGTGCTTTAGACATTATGTCTCAATTTATGCTGGGAAATCTTCATCTGTTCTTTTCCTGGGATCATAAACAGATTTAACTTATTTTAATCTTGCAATGACCTAGGTAGATGTATGTTCACATAGACAATTGGATAGAGGCTATTTCCTTTGGAAGGACTACTGTGATTTCATTTTTGTTTTCTACCTTATATTCTTGAAAAACTTTGTCTTCAAGATGACATAATTCTTCATCATATCTAAGTGCATGTTTGGAGAGGGATATAAAGACAATTTTCGTGAAAAGATGTATTAGTGGAGATGAGTGACATGCTATACGTACTCATAGCAGATCTGGGTTTTCTGCTTTTCTTTTGCTTCTGCTATTAAAATTTGCTATCATCACAGCTTTTTATTAAACATTTGTAAGCCAGTAGTGATGGGAAAAGTATTGGAAATTGGCTGTTTTCTCAATGACTCTTTATGATTATGTGGCTAAACGGTATTATAATTAATGTCACAACTGTGGATTTGAAAAGGTGAAACTGTAGCCAGAGTTCAGAACTTTTCTAAAGTGGTGATTTTAAAGGATGGATCTCTTCTGCTAGATTTGAAATGAACACTGTAGCTTGGCATTATGTTAACATAATGATGCCTCTTCACGTCCACTGTCATGATATGGATCAACTCCTTGGTAGCAGGAATTTAAACCTGTTTTGCAGTAACACAATACAGCGGCTTTGGGCTTGGTTTTTTTAAAGCATTTCAGAGCACATTCAGACAGGAGCAAGTGAATTTTCCCACTACTGGTGTGAGGCAAGAGCTCAGATTTATTTTGTAGGAAATGTGTAGAACAGCCTACTATTTTAAAGGTGAAATAATTTCTGGCACGTAAGTGTAGAACTTGCAAATGGGTTTCTTGTGATTAAGGCCGTCTCTTTCCTGCCACCTGAGACTGGCCACATTCGTAGCTGTTTGGTAATGGCGAATCCACTTGGAATGAGCAAAACAGCCAGGGATTGCCCAGACTGCTAAGCAGATCTTGCAGCAATGCATCCAAATGCATGAGACAGCTCCTGGTCCTCTCTGATCTCTCACCGTAGATACAAATATGGCTGTTTGTCTCCAATAAACAGTGGAGACTGTCAGCGTTACCTTGCAAATGGGATGGGGGCCCAGGCAGACATTCCACGAGCTTTTTTATTATTTCATTCAGGCATCAGCCTCATGTACACAAGAGATGTACATGGCTCACCCCTGCGCTGACAACCTGAAATCTCTTGGTTACAGAACATTCTTGAAAGTTTTGCAGCCAATAGCATGCTTCTAAAGTTTACAGACCATTGTTTTAACCAGTCACTAAAAAGCACACGTACACCTGTTACAGACAATACTCGCTTGTATATCTTGTAATAACAATGCACAATATTCCATTATTAAGCTTAAACCTTCAGTATCTTTGCTAAGCACATTTTCTGTAGCTTCAAGACTTCTCTGAGCCAAACCTAGAAACACTAACCCTTGTTTTAATGTCCTTGCAGTCTAGATAATTGTATCTTCTTCTACCTTCTGTTTTTTTGCAGTTGCAGCTGAACCTAAAATCTTTGGTTTATTTCTGAAACCTGTTTTTCTCACTCAATCTGAAAGCCTTCTCACCTTCTGCATTTCCCACAGAGACCAAGGGCTATTGTCTGGCCCTGAGGGCATGTGACAATGCATACTGCTCACATCTGTACAACTCTTTTCTGTTTTCTGGAAGCAGGGTGGTCATGCTGGTTGTGGGGAGTCTATCACACAAATCAAAAGTACCTGTCTCCAAATCATGCCTGGACATTGGTGATGCCTGGACATTGGAGAGGGATCCTCTTTGACACAGGTCAGAGTGTTTGTAACAGAAGCCCTGAGGCTGGTGAAGATGAATGAAATGTGCATGTGAAAGCACTAGCAGAAACAGAAAAATGGCATTGTAGAAGTAAATTCATTCAAAGAACTTGATAACAAGAAGGCAAAGAATAAACTGAAGCCTGAATCTATGGTGAAGAGATGAGGAGTTGCTGGAGGGGTGCCATAAAACATCCTGATAAAGAAAACAACAGAACAATGAGAAGCAGGAATTTAGCCTGTAAGGTAAATATCCTGTCAGATCCCTGGGGTTCAAAAGGCACATACAGAACACAGTTTGTTGTCATCAGAAGCAAACCTAAGAGCTGTGCCAGGACTTGGCAGCCAGTGGTACTGCACTGCCACCTCATTCATATTGTTTGAATGGGTGCCTGGGTGCAGATGACCCATGGGACACCAAAGAAAACTGCAGTCATTTCATTTTTCCTGGGATGGGGTGAGCTGAAATATCCTCACAATCCCACAGTAAGTGAATCAATGTCTTCAACACATTTTGAGTGTACGAGCTTAGTCCTTCTTAAAACATCGTATTTTAAGGAAATATCTTTTTCCACATTTGGGTTAATCTATTTTTAACAGATCATTAAGAGATTTTTTAAAAAACTATTTGCTAGAGAACAACTTAGATGACATAAAAGGGCAGAAAAACCAAGTGGTTGTGTTAACAGTATCAGCAGCTGTTGGAGTGGCTTTTAAAGGCAGTAAGAAATAATATCTAGACACATTTGTAGCGCTTGGTCCTGTGCCAGGACAGAAATCATGTTCCATTATTCAGGCATGCTAGTGGAGATAGGGCTACAGATTTCCAAATGTTTATTAGAAGTAGTCTTCTGTGTGGTGTTACCTGTAAAAGAAAAGGTATTATTATTATTAGTATTTTAAATGCAATTTTTACATGTCTTTTTAAAACACCTATTACATGCAAGCCAAATATGATCAAATGGTTACTTTATCAATTATTCTTCAACCACTTCTGTAGAAAACTTCTCAATATTTGAACATTTCTTTCTCAGCTTCAGTATATTAGTCTTCAGCATGATTTATGAACTTGAAGGTTAAACACTCTTTGTGCTCAATGCAGAATTTCCAAGCTGAAGTAAAATAAAATGCAGTATTAAAAAGTAAAAATGTATTCTGCTTAATATTTTTTTTAAAAATAGCTTTAAAGCAATGAAAAAAATAAGGAAAGCAGCAGCAACTACAATGTCATCAATAACAATAACAACAACAACAATAATAATAAAGAGGAGAGTAGAAAAGGAGAAGATGAAAGAAGAGAAAAATTTGAAATAAACATGAACTGGAAAAAAGAGAAGGGAGATGTTCTTTCAGAATATTAAAGAGTGTTTTTACCACATGTACCTACTATGAACAATGTTTAATATATAAAGACATACAGACTGTTTTTATGGGTTTTTGTTCCTTCTCTCAGTCAGAACGCCGTTTATTCATCCTTCTTTCTGAAGAATATGCGTATAAGTATTCACGAACAATTCTTTGCCTTGTAAGAAAGTTGTAAATGGACCACTCTTCCTCTTCCCTAAATATAAGAACATGCCTTGAAATTATACTATAAAATCTAACATGGGATCTGTCAAAATAATTAATCTGGATTAGAAAATCTCATTTGTAAAACTGATATTTTAAAAGGTTTGAAAACCAGTCAAAAATAAATGACTTATAAAAACTAATTTCAAAAGATTTCATGCAAAAATTGTTGAAACACCTAATTTCTAGTCAACTTTCTATCACAGCCCTATTGCTATAGTGTTTGAATACCTCAGAAGTATAGCCACATCTGCAATGCTCTTGTCAAAAAAGGGAAGCTGTTATTCTCGTTTCACTGAGTTTTCATTTAGTGTTTCGAAGGAAGCACAAAGACAATGCTTCTAGTCAAGAGACAGGAGACAAAATGTGGTGAAGTGAGGTCTCACACTCCAATTCCAACTGCCAGAGAGCTTTCCTAAGAGGGATTTTGTTCTAAGTAGGGGGAGCACATCTTTGGCAATATAAGGGCAGATTTTATTCACCTTCATAATGGCTAAAATTTCTACTCTGGTTGCTGTTCAATGGTTTTCACAGCCCTGCTCTTCCTTGTGGCCCCCATCAACACTTGCCTGGATTAGCATGAATGCAGAGTTTGGATGACCCTAGAGACTGAATTGATGTGTCAGTTTTGGATGTATGTTGGGGGAAAGTGCTTCAGTGAGAAGGCTATGGTTTATACTAAACATTTTTTTAGTCAGGCACTTCTAGCGCCTTCTGTAACACTAGCTGTGGTACCAAGGTGACTTGGCAACTAGCTACAGGTATTAGAGGCCAACTGGAGTCACAAATAACATTTGTGACGTTTTTTTCTACTCACCTAGGTGTAAACTGAAATGCAGACAGAGAACACAGAAGCTGTTCTGGAAGATGATAATTTTGTTTGCTGTGTACTTCAGCATGATCCAACATTTAACATGATGCATCCATGGATAAAATCAGCAGAGTCAGCTCATTCCACAGCTCACCTTACTGTAAATGTAGCATTACCATGTATCCCTCAAAGCCTGGTTTCCCTTCAGCATAATTTCTGCTCCTCAGCAGGGTATTAACTGAGTTGTTGAGACTTCTAAACTGGATAGGAAACTGCTTTGACTTCTTAACACTATAGTGAACATTTTACTACTGGTATAACAGCTAAAACTGACAGAGATGTTGATAATTAAGTATTATTTGAAGATAGGGGACAGATTTCATGCTGAAAACTCTCATCTTTAAAAAGTGCTCAAAGCTACATATACCTGTATGTAGCTATTGATATGTGTAAGCAGTTGAAGTCCCTGGTTTTTAACCAGTGCCATGTCTGCAAGAGTGTAACTACAGATAAGGTGTTGAAGCTTGAGCTGTAGACTCTCATTTCTCTGAGACACCAGCACAGAAGGCTTATTTTCAGTTTCAGGCATTTGTTCTGTGTTTATCACTTATGTGGCTAGCTCCCTGCTCAATAAGTTTCCAAGAACTTAGCTTTTTGCAGGAATTATGAAGAGTCTGAGCCCTAACTCAGGAGCAGTAGGCAACAGGGTAGCCGGGAGGAAAGCACCAAAGTGAGTACATATACACCTGCACCCAACTCTGCTACGAGCTGCAGTGCACTGTTGCCGTGTGTGAACATGCAGCCCTGTTGTGTGTTTGATGTAGTGGAGGGCCTGGAATGAACAGAGCTGCAGTTGGTGATGGCATGGCTGAGAGCCTCTGGGTAAGAATTAAGGGACAAAAAAAATGCAGTGGATGTCATCATGGGAGTCCACCACAGACCACCCAACCAGGACAAAGACACTGACTAAGAAACTAAGGGATACCTCCAAATCAACTCCCTTTATCCTTATGAGGGGAATTCAGACTGCTGGAGGTTAACCTTGAATACCACACAGCTGGTACAAATGGTCCAAGAGATTCCTGAAACAATTACTTGACAATAACTTCTTGGTACTCAGGTAGCTGATGCGGAGAGGTGCGCTCCATGAATTTTTTCCTGTCACCAGAAAGGGTCTTGTGGTTGAAGTGGCAATTGGTGGGTGTTTTGACCACAGCAACTATGAAGTCATTGAGTTTAAAATCTTGGGGGCCTTGCCTATACCCATCTTGCTGCTAAGATGGACTTGGTGAGCTCAGCAGGAAAACAACATTTTTTATTAACATGTCCATGGCAAAGCCAATCTGTGTCATTACCTCAGGACACTGCTCTGGCTGTGGGCCAGCCATCTCTAAGGGTGGGCCTGGTGCTGGCAGCATTAATCCTCTGGCCATCCTACCATGCTGGGCCACAAGAGCAGCTTGCACAGAGCCTGGAGGGCCTGCCTGAAGCGGGAGGGATGTTGCTTGTGGTGAGCCTGGTCACTGAGGGCTTCCAGCTGGGGAGGTGAAGGCTGGACAGGCAAAAGAGGCTGTGCAGGCGACATGCCAGGCACTCAGCCCATGCCTCATGAGGGGCAGGCACAGGGACCCTCTCCTCTGCAGTACACAAGCTTTGGCCTCTGGCATCTTCCCCTTGGGACAGTTCCAGGACACTGCATTCTTCTCACTCTTCCTCCTCCTTGTCCCAGGCCCCCTCCTTGGCCTCTGGCACTGGCACAATTGTTTTCCCCACTGCCTCTCCCTGCGGCCTGCTGAGGGCCTGGGCTTCCAGCTGGCTTGGTGAGGGGCTGGGCGGGCAAGAAGAGCAATGCAGGGCAGGGCCCTGGTTCTCTGCCCCTGCTGCTCTCACCTGCTCACCAAAGACTGGAGAAACTGCTGCCTTTGCAGAAGAGAGAGGCACATGGTTCTCCTCTTCCTCAAGAGCTCCAGCCAGAGCGGCAGCTGCCAGCTTGGTGTCCATGGGACCTATGTGGCAGGAGATGCACTGTGCAGGTCACCTGCCTCTGTGCCACCTCTGTGGCTGTGCTTCTGGGACAGCTGGGTCCTCTTGGGAACAAGTGTGGGGGTCCTGTGACAGCTCTGGGTGCAAGGGCTTGACCCAGATGGTCAGACATGTGAGCAGTCAGGCATTCCCAGTTCTGTGTCAGCTCTTTCTTATTTTGTTTACCCCTTGAGAAAACCCTTGGTCATTGTTCCTGGGATCCTCCACCTGTGGGAGCGAGGACACATGAGTCGCAGCTGCCTTGACACAGCAGCAAGCCTGGCTCCAGCCCTCGCATGGCTCCATGTGGTACTGTCCCACCACTGGCCTCTCTCTCCCACCCCATCCATCCTCTATCTTGGCTGGGAGTAGGGGTTTGCTTTCTCCTTCATAGACATCTCCAATTTTTCTAGAGACAGTAGAGGAAGCCAGATACCAAATGATCTGTAGGCTGCTCACTGAAACAGCCTGACAACCTTTAGTGTCTCCTATGTTCTGTTTGTGGGTAAGAGGCTTTTCTGCTTTGCTGTATTCACTCCTCATTTTTTAACTTTACCCTTTGCAGAACTAAGAGAAGTGCAAACTCAAAATTTGTTTTTTTAAGGAGAATTAAGGCGCATGTAAAACTTTAGAAAGCACAAAATTTCAATCTTGGCTAGTAATATTTTACAATAGGTAATATGCCTAAAGACTCAAGGGAGTTAGCCAGTATACAGGGCATTATAAAGGGATCCTACTAACCAGGTCAAACTAACAGAATTACATTTGGAAAGGCAAAAATACAAGGCACAATATCTGCCCCTTTTTAATACCTTAGGTCTGCAAGATCACCTAAGTGAGCTCATGGGATCACAGTCTATTGTGAGTACACGCAGACAGTCAACTGAACAAAAAGGCTTTATTGATATATAATTGTTTTCCAGAGCAAACTCATTTATTATTTAAGGGCTATTTGTGTCTCCTTGCAATTTTATGGAAACATATCCATATCTTTTAAAACAGTATTTCTTTTCATCGTTTCTTGAGGGGAATTATTGGGTCATTTGCTCTAATTCAGCTGTGCTTAATGTTGATACCGCTGCAGTGCCCCAGGTTTCGCTGGAGTATGCCACCTTTCTTCATAAACTCCTGGCTCTTCAGGTACTTCAATCATTCACTGATATTAACATAATAATTCACGTCACAGATACTTTTCCTTAGGAGCTTGCTAGTTGTTGAAAGAGAGCTGGAGTGATTACATTTCCTAAATCAGTTACTTATTTTCCTGTTCTTTACAGAAATAAATTTTTATTAGGCCCCCTATAGAGCAAAACTCAAAATTGTTGCTGCTGTTGAACCAACCCTGATTTATAACTTGTGATGTTGTCCTCACTCATGAGCTAATATGGTTAGCAATGAATCCTTCCTTTAGCTCTAAGTGTTTATTTAAGGCATTTCCTGAGGGTAGAACATAATGACAATCCATATCAAGTTAATTTGATTCTTATATGGACCATAAATTAGGTTTTAACTTGATTCAGCAATGAACAGTATGAGGCTTTGCTAAGCATCGTTTGGGATCTTCATGTGTTGTAACTCCTCTGTGCACCAATAACTAATTGTTATTCATTATTGCCACTAAAATCAGGATGCACTAGCTGTGGTTCAACAATGAGAAAAAATTTCCTTTGCTGATTTTGGGTTGTGGATGTTGCTCTGTTTCCCAGATCCAAATGATGTAATGGCTAAACTGGAGGACTTGGGGATGAAATTCAGTCTGTTTCTACTTGGAGCAGAACATATGCAATATGTGATGCTACTGGAGTGTGGCTGCAAATCTGAAGACAGAGATTTTCAACAGTTGATTTTGCTCTTTCTGTTCATGCTGTTATCAGCTAAGAGGTTGTAACACAGCTGTCTCTCCTCTGTGCTACAGTGGAAGATGCAGTATGATGGTGTCTGCTAGACATAGTTTATTTATGATAGCTAATTTTGTGCTCATTAGTGTTGCTCCCTCACTAGGTGTTACAGATCTGGTCACAAACTTGTTATGCTATGGTATTTGGAACAAATACAGAACTTTACTATGGCTTCTGGTTTTCATTGGGGGAACATGGGCCACAGGGTTTAACTCAAGTCAGCCTTGCAAATTCCATGAGTCTGAAAAAAGTCTGCAAAAGGGTAAAACACTCCAAATTTTCCTTTTGCTACTTTCCCTTTGATTTTCTAGTATGTGAAGTCTAGTGCATCAGGATCCAACCCTGTTACTATGCTACCTCACGTTATTGCCTTTAAGGTATGATGTGGTGATGATTTCTGCACCCAAGCAGGGTAGGGAGATGCCCCCCCTGGGGAGGCTGGAGGTGGATTACAAGATGGTCTGTCTCTGTGCTTCCCAGTCCCATCACTCTCATGCTTGTCGTGCTGCTGTCATGTGGCTGGAAGCAGAACGTGTGGCAGGGCATGTGCCAGATGGTGTTTTCCTGAGGGAAAGGCCGCAGGGGGTTTGTGTAAGAGGTGGTGTAGCTTGGGTGAGTGGGTTTTCCTGCTGACCTGACCTCACCACCCCACCTGTACCAGTGTAGCCATTGGATCAGATGAACATGCTGAGAGCAGAAATGGGGCTGCAGCAACCAAGCTTAACCTGGTATAGGTGTGTTATACAGTGGCTTGGTGCCTTCTCTGCAGGCATGGGTCTGCTGCTGCGGACAGGAGTACTGTTCCTCTGCAGTGAGTGCTATCACTGCTAAAAATGCCACTGTCCCACCTCCAGAAAGCTGTTTTGCACTCCTTTCCCTGACTGCATGAAGCGTGTGCCAGAGTGAAGGTCCCTTTAGCCCAGAGTCCTGTCTCCCATGCTCACCCTTGGTGAGTGCTCAGATAAATAAGAAGCTGGTCATGTACTGAGTAATGAAGTTCCCCAGCCTCCCTCTGCATTCAGGAGGAACAGGCAAGAGTTTGCACAGATGTCAGTTGCCACTTATGTTATCCTCTCAGTTGTGTAGTTCTTATATAGATTTGTTTCATAAAATAGTAAAGAAACCTTTACTGGAAGATGCACCTCCACTGGCTAATTTCCTGTCTTGGTTTTTATTTTAACTTCTGTTTTATTTGAGCCTCTTGCTTACAAAGCTGAAGGGCTTTTCTTCTTTTTCTCTTCTTCTTTTTCTTTTCAGTAGATTCCCAGTGGGTATGAGTCAGCAGATCTCTGTCGGATCAGTTTGGGCTTGCTGAGAGTTTGTCCCTGGAAATTATAAATGTGGTGGAGCTTCAAGGCCTGTACAAGTTTACAAGAGGAGTTTCTCCTCTCATGAGTGATGTGATAGATTGCTCAGGTCAACTTCACTGCTATTACTACATAGAAAAATAACCAACTTAATCCGATTAGGACCACTGTGATGTGCATCCGTATGATTGTACTGTGCTGATGTCTGTGCTCAGTGATTATCAGAGCAGAGCAGACAAGTGAGTACAGATAAGATGCTACTTCTACGCTGCTACTATCTTGTTGTTGCAAAGGCTTTGCAATCTGTATCCTCTGAAAGCAGGGTCCCTAATTACTTTAAATGGTACTTATGGGCTACTTTTTCACTCTAGACAGCCTTTGGTATTTTAAAGCTTTTTGCTTTGCTGGATTTATTTACACATTTCTAGCAGATGTTTTGTGACTCCCAGCTTTTAATAGCATGGTGAAGCGGATCCTCAGGTGACAAAAGTATGCACAGTTTTTACTAAAGCAGGGAAATTGTATTGACTTATGCAAGCTGAGTATCTGACTTTTGGGGTTTTGTTTTTAAACATTAGACAGGATGAAAATCCTTCTGGTGTTTCTCAAGCATGCACTTGATTCAGTTTCTTTTTGAGAGTGCAGTGGTACGCTATATGACCCTTAAAAAACCCCACAGCTATGTTATAAGGTTATTTAGAGGAATCATCAAAACTCAAAGGTATTTGGGTGTGCACCTATGAAAAGAAAGTGGAGAGGTCTCACTTAACTTTACCTTTCTACTAGAACAAGGGGAAGCAATAAAGGTGTTCTTGCAGGACACTTACAGGATACCACATGCCTGAGTGGTCCTGGCTGTCCACAGCCCTTTCTGTTCCAGTGTGTGTGTTTAGACGGAGATAAGGGGACATGGCCTTAAAAAGGGCATGAATGGTGGCTTAAAAAGGGCAGAGAACTCCCATCAGAGAACAAGAAGAAAGTGTCTTTTGTAGACGGCTGTAGATGATTTCCTGCCGCCTTTATCCTGGCAGCTGTGCATACTGTTAGAAAACATCAGTAATCGTACAACAGGCTCAGTAAGATTGCTGTTTTCCTTTCCTGTCTTAAGTTTTTCACTACGTTTCCACACACAGTAACCTGCAAGACTTTCCAAACTTGACTGAAGGTGGTCTGGAGAAACCTGATCTGACTCAGAGTTGGTTCTGCTTTGAGCAGGGCATGGAGATCACAGCCTCCAGAGGTCCCTACCAACCTACACTGCTCCGTTTCAATCGAACACTGAAGACTTCACAGCCAGTGAAACAGCAGCAGGTTTCCTGCCTCTGCAGAAATTTCATAAAACACAGAGAATATTGGTCTGTTAGATACTCAGCTGACTTGTAAAGCCTACTCAGTGCTAGCACCTTGATGAAATTAGATTTTATAAAGCAGAAGCCTTTAGCTGAAATGTTCAGGGACAGAAGTGGTCACAATCTCTAAGATGTAAGAAAATAATACCCAGAGAAAGTGCTTAGGGATAGACAAGAACAGCAGATTTCATCTTGTCACTCACCTATAATCTCCAAGACCCAGGAATTGTCTTGTATTCTAGACCTCAGTTGATCAATCAGGAAGAGAGTTTTCATATTATTTTTATAATGTTTTCACTTTCTCCTTTCTTAACTTTTCTTAAAACTTCAAAAAGAGAAATTCTCCTACAATGAAAAACTGTCCTGGATCTGCCAAATTTACCTTTATGATGCAAGTTTAGGTAAAAGGATTTCATAGATCATATAACACCACAGTCATCACAGTTTTCTGCTAGTTTGTTTTAACCTTTTTCAGAACAACTGTAGTGTGTGGTTGGCAGCCTGATGTAACCCCATTTACTGTAACCCTTTGTGCCTGATGTGTCAGCCAGTTGTTCACCCATCACAGGATGTATTTATCTAGATGTATTTTTTTTCCCTTAGTTTCTACTAAGCAATTTGGTTTGCATGATACTGTATGTTATCTCTTCTGTTTGAAATAGTATCATACTGAAACTTGTCACAGAAGTTGCCAACTTGGAAGCACATTAAAAAAAAAAAAAAAAAAAAGGAGAGTTTTGCTTTGATCTCTTTGGCCAAACTCGATATACTGCCTGAGGGTGAATTAACACTCTTATTTTCAAATTTGAGATCCCAGTGCTCCAAAGTCCAAATAGCTTTGTGGCCTTTTGATATTGTGAAAGGGAGTTCTGGTATGGAATTAGCAATGTAATATTTGAATGGCATGGTCTGTTCCTATGTGGTGGTAAATAGTGCCTATCAAAACACTAGTTTGTTTTACTGACTGGTTTGCAGAAGCATCCAGCATTTCAGATTAGTCCAAGTTACCTTTGAACTTCTTAGGGCTGCAAAATTAGCCTAGATAATCTTGAAAGAATAAATTGCCCTTAATGTTTCCAGTGATTTCTGGTTAGACTTGTATGACTCCATTTAGTGGTTTTCTCTGAGCACTCTCTTGAAACTCCCAAATCAAAGCATATGAAAATGAGTAATAATTTATTAAAATAATAAAATAGGGTAACTGCTGACTGCACATGAACATGGTGCACATTCAAAAAAGATCCTGACCCAGAGTCGCAACAACCCCAGGCAGCACCACAGGGTGGACAGAGGGGCTGGAAAGGACCTGTGGGTGCTGGTGACAGCAGCTGAACATGAGCCAGGCTGTGCCCAGGTGCCCAAGAAGGCCAATGGCATCCTAGGAGATAGCTTAGGTCTTCGGAGGACATGTCTTCTGCCTAGGGAGAGGATGGGAGAAGTGTTATCACCCAGTAGGTGGTCAATCCCTCTCCCACAGCATATGGTTGTAAACTCACCAGTAAAGGGTGCATAAGCTTCGTAACAACTTTCTCATACTCATAGTGATATTATTTTGCTATATCTGAATTTTGTATCTCTTCCTGAGAGATAAATTGATAAATTGATTTATATTGACTTCTGTAAAAAGACAGTGTTTCTACTTATCTAACAGGTTTAAGAGAGATTGCGTGTGACAAGAAACACACGCACTCATCACCTGTTCATGCTTTGAAAGAAAATAAAGACAAAGTCAGGTTTAGACACTGTTGGTAAAATGGAAATAAAAGAACTTACAATGTGCATCTATCTTACTTGAGGACAGGTGCCTGCACTCATATTGACAGTTCAGTAATGAATCACCTGATAATATATTTACTGATGACCTGGACAAGGGGATCAAGGATACCCTCAGTCAGTTCGCAGATGACACCAATTCGGGTTGGGAGTGTTGATCTACTGGAGGGCAGGAAGGCTCTGCAGGGAGATCTGGACAGGCTGGATCCATGGGCTGAGGCCAGTGGTGTGAGGTTTAACAAGGCCAAGTGCTGCTGGGTCCTGCCCTTGGGCCACAACCACCCCAGGCAGCACCACAGGCTGGGACAGAGGGGCTGGAAAGGACCTGGGGGTGCTGGTGACAGCAGCTGAACATGAGCCAGGCTGTGCCCAGGAGGCCAAGAAGGCCAATGGCATCCTGGCCTGGATCAGCAATGGTGTGGCCAGCAGGAGCAGGGCAGGGATTGTCCCCCTGTACTGGGCACTGGTGAGGCCACACCTCGAGTGCTGTGTCCAGTTGTGGGCCCCTCACTGCAAGAAAGACATTGAGGTGCTGGAGTGAGTCCAGAGAAGGGAACGGAGCTGGGGAAGGGTCTGGAGCACAAGTCCTGTGAGGAGCAGCTGAGGGAGCTGGGGGGGTTTAGCCTGGAGAAAAAGAGGCTCAGGGGTGATCTTATCATATCTACAACTGCCTGAAAGGAGGCTGTAGCCAGGTGGGAGTTGGCTTCTTCTCCCAGATAACAAGTGATAGGACAAGGGGAATTGGCCTCCAGTTGCACCAAGAGATGCTTATATTGCATATTCAGAAGAATTTCTTCACTGTTCAAATATTTGTGAAAATATAAATTGCAAAATTTTTCCAGGGTGACTGGGGAATTTTCCCTGGCTGTCCTCTGCAAGTTCTTTTAGATGAAGGAAATTTTGCATCTTGGCTTTTGTAAAGTTTTTTCTCTACTGCGTGGTTGCACTTTGTCTTGATCTCAGAACGCAAAACTCAAATATTGCTCGGCCCTTGGTGAGGTGGTGGTAGGGACCATGATGATCAAAATCATGTTCTGTTTGAACTTTCTTATGCTTGGCAGCTGCTTCCAGACATCATTATTTAATCACTTTTTGTGGAGGTCTCAGGAGTTGTTTTCAGACAAATTTATTTTTGGATGAAGGCAGTATTTTCCTTTACAAGTACCTTTGATGAAATAAACGATGGAAAGGAGATGAAAAGCTGTAATTCAGTCAAGACATTAACTTATTGCAGAGGTTGTGATAGCGGCTTGATGGAATTCAGGTTTTTCTGTTCAGTGCAGAAGCAAGTATTTTCATGTCAAGGACAAAAAATAAATTATTATTTTTTATTAGTAATGTCAAGATTTATATTTTTGTGTTCAAATAAATATAATGTAGAAAACAACTTGTTTCTAAATACAGATGACAAAAATAACATACTCTTAATTCAGACATGGAATGCATAGTTTGATTATTTATGTAATTCTGGTTTTGTGTTAGTGGTTTTGGCAGTACATCTGAAAATGAAATGTTATGGAGAAAATTAAAATCAGCAATCCTTTAAAACTTTATTTATAATGGCAGGATACAAATAATTATCGTGATTGGAGGAATGAAGTTGGTATATCAGAGATGATCTAGCTGGAAACATCTGACCCATCTTTGTTAAGGAGAGAAGGAATAGAGCTCTGGCTAACTGCCATTAACCATTGCTGGGCCATTTTGTGGTGATTGTGCTTCCCTGCTGCTCTAGGGATAGTTGTGATTTCCAAATTCCTTTCTGCTCTACCACAGATAGTACTTTTATTTAAAGCACATCTGGGCCAAGGAAAATTGGATTTTGCTGTCCCAATGTGTGCAGACTGGTCAGCTTCATCTGGGGAGGAGCTCTGCAGACATGGGTGTACTGCTGCAGTTGGGTGCTAGGCTGGGAGTGCAGGAAGCACTGCTCCTCACCGGGGCCTCACCAGAGCAGCTTGCTCTCCAGCTCCTTCCCTGGGTGGCCAGCACCCTGGTGTGGAAAAAATGCTTCTTTCCTGCAATTCAGCAGGTTGCTGCCTGTAGGAGTTGTCTGCTTTGTGCATGCACTGTCAATCCAGCTATAAAATTACATTTGGCATGACTTCTCTGTTACAGTAGATACTCACTGGCTTGGATCTTTTTACAAGCACTTGGTTGCTCCGTCTCTTAACCTTAAATGATCAACCATTGTGTTTGGCTTGCAAGTCCCCAGATAAATCTTTCAAAATATAGTGGAAAAAAAAGCACAGGGGCCCACCCTATAATCAGGAATGGATTGAAGAGGAGATCCAATTCAGTCTTCTTTATAGTAACTCGATATTTAATAAAGGTTCACCAGAGCCAACAAATATTGAATTCCTGGGGTGGAGTCTTATCTGAGCCAGTACATTGGTAAACTAGAATAAATCAACAAGTAGTAAAGTAGGCTATGGATTACATTTAATTATTACTGCTGGAATGCTAAATTTCTTCCGTTAATCCTTTGGTTTGCCTTTTCATGTCAGCAAGTTTTTACATTTATTCTGTTACCTCTTTTGTACCTCATGTCCTAGATAATCCTGACAATAATGCCCTAAATAATCCTGGATAATTGCTTTTGATAGATGGTAGATTATGTCAATCTACTACATATGGAAACAAATGACTTCTTTTATCTTGCATGCTCTCTGACCAAATAGATTTTGGGTGGAGTGGTAAGCTAGTTTGTACCCAGTGGGACTACGATTGATGATGCCTGCGTATAATATCCATCAAACAATGGTGGATATTACACACAGCTCACACACACAGCTGCTTGTCAGAACATTGTGAGTAACTGAAGTCCTTTCCCTTTATTACACCTGGAGCGAGGATCAGATGAGATAGTTGCTGCTGGAAACTTCTGTGGTGTTCCCCCACCCCTTTTTACCCTTTTCCTGGCTAAACCCCGGCCACTCTCTTAATCTCCTCCTATTGGTCTCTGAGGGACCCCAACTCCACCCCTCCCTCGGTCTGATTAAACTCCAGACCCTCTGCCTTTCCCTTGCCTTTGCCCCTGGACATCCGAATAACAGCATGTGAATAAAAGATCTTCCATGCTCTCCTCTCAGAGGCCTCTTCTCATCCCCTTTGTTGCTGCGTGGTTATGGGGAGCAAAAGATGCCTGAGCAAGCCATGAAGCTCCCCGGCCGGTGAGGGCCCTGTGGTCCATGCTTTCAGCAGGAAGGCTTGGAGCATGTGGGCCCCACCCTGGGCTGGGCAGAAACACTCTCTGGCACTGGTTGCTCCTTGTGGCTTGGCAACATAAGCCAGCAATGCAACAAATGGCGTCCCAATGTGAGGTCTCTACACAGAAGTGCCCCAGAGAGAGTCTCCCTGCAGAGGCAGGGCAGAGTTGCCTTGGGAAAGCCATTTCCCCGACGAGAAGCTCGTGCAGCGAGAGGATCGGAGGGGCAGCTGGTAGCCTCTGGAGGGAAGTAGCACTTTTGAAAAGAGGTCAGCTGAACTGCAGCAGACTGACCTGAGGATTTTATTTTNAAGGAAGGCTTGGCTCATGTGGACCCCGCCCAGAGCCAGGCAGAAACACTCTCTGGCACTTGTTGGTCATTGCGGCTTTGCAACATAAGCCGGCAACACAACAAACTTCCTGAAGTTGCGGTCCAATCAGATGAATTTTGGCAAGAACACCCTTATTCTCAGTTGAATCCAACCAACAGATGGCTAGACAGTCTCTGTGGATTTGGCAGGGAAGGCCCACTCTTGTGGCTGTTTCTGGACTAGCCCCTATATGGAAACAACAGAGCCAAAACTTAGATTTTTTTGATTCTGCAGTTGTTCCAATGGTTGAACAGAGCTGGTTTTAAAATGGAGTTGCTGATGTGTCAGCCTCAGAACAAATCCTCCTGGAAGCTGTGCTAAGGCACATGGAGGACAGGGAGGCTATTTGAGGCAGCCAGCACAGATGCACCAAGGGCAAGTCCTGCCTGACCAACCCAGTGGCCTTCTGTGGTGGACTGACTGCATCAGTGGACAAGGGAAGGGCTGCAGATGTCCTGGACTTCTGTAAAGCCTTTGACGTGGTCCCCCACAACATCTGTATTGGTTTGGCACAGCCTGGTTTTAGGTAGCAGAGGGGCCACAAAGATAGTTCCTGTGAGGAAACTGCTGGAAGCTTCCCCTCATGTCCAGCAGAGCCAACGGATGACGGCTCTGAAGATGGACATACTGCTGGCCAAAACTGGGCCAATGAGAGAGGTTAGTAACCCCTCTGTGATGGCATATTTAAGAAGAAAATCAAAACAAAGTCACAAGATTGTGGGATTCTAGTCAGAGAAGAAGAGGAGGTGAGAACCTGTGAGGGAAAACAACATGGAGACACCAAGGTCAGTGGAGAAGGAGGGGGAGAAGGTGCAGCAAATGCTGGAGCCGAGGTTCCTCTGCAGGCCGTGGTGCAGACCATGGAGCAGGTGCAGCAGGTGCATGGACCAAGGAGCAGCTGTGCCCTTGCAGCCCATGGGTCCACGGGGGATGGAGAGATCCACCTGCAGCCCATGGGTGATGTGCCCGTGCCGGAGCAGGTGGATGCCTGGAGGAGGCTGTGATCCAGTGGGAGACCTGATGGAGAGAGAGGGCCCTGCTTCCAGGCCAGAGCAGCCTGTCTTTGGAGGACTGCACCCAGTGGAAACAGACCCACGCCTCTGCAGTTTTGGGAGGACTGTGTGCCCGTGGGAAGGGCTCACTCTGCAGCTGGTGCAGTGTGACTGCTGCTCGTGAGAGTGGCCCCACACCAGGGAAGTTCATGGAGAACTATCTCCCGTGGGAGAGACCCCACGGCCTCATGGGGAAGACTCCTCTCTAGGAACAGCAGAAGGAATCTTGGTGATGAGCTGACCAAAACCCCATGCCCTGTCTCCATGCGCTGTTGGTGGGAAGGAGGGAGGTGCTGAAGGGGGGAAGGTGTTCTAAGGGCTTATTTTACTTCTCATTATTCTCCTCTGATTCTGTTAGTAAAAAATTCACTTCACAACTTGAGCCTGTTTCACCCTTGAAGTGTTTCTCCTGGTCCTTATCTCACTCATTAAGCCTTCGTTAACTTTTTTCTTTTCCCTCCTCTGGTCTGGAAGAGGCAGGGAAGAGTGAGCGAGTGGGTCTCATGGGTGCCTGGCACTGGGCCAGTGTCAAACCATGGCAACATCCTTCTCTCTGAATTGGAGAGAGATGGATTTGAGGAGTGAACTGTTAGATGGATAAGAAATTGGTTGGATGGTCACATCCAGAGGGTTGTGGTCAAGGACTCAGAGTCCCAATGGACATCAGTGGCAAGTGGTGCCCTCAGGGGTCTGTACTGGGACCAGTGTTATTTAATGTTGCCACCAGTGACACAGACAAAGGGATCGAGTGCACCCTCTGCAAATTTTCAGATGACCCCAAACTGAGTGGTGCTGTTGACATGCCTGGAAGATGGGATGTCATCCAGAGGGACCTGAACAAGATGGAGAAGTGGGAATCTCAAGAGGTGTAACATGTCCAAGTGCAAGGTACCTGTATCTGGGTTATGGCAACCACCACTATGAACAGAATCTCGGAGGAAGAGATTGAGAGCATCCCTGCTGAGAAGGACTTAGGGGTTATGGTGGATGACAAGATGGACATGACCCAGCAATGAGGGCTTGAAGACCAGAAAGCCAATAAGTAGTAAAGTAAGATATGGATTACCTTTAATTTTTCCTAATGGAGTGGAAAATCTCTTTCGTTAATACTTTGTTTTTTCAAAATCCAAAATACCATTAATCCTTGGCTGTTTGAAAAGTAGTACTGGCAGCAGATCATGGGACATGATTCTGCTTCGCTATTCCTCGCTGGTGAGACCTCACCTGGAGGCCTGCATCTCAGCACAGAAAAGACATGGAATGTCTAAGGGCTACAAAAATGATTAGAGGGCTGGAACACCAAAAATTATCAGAGGGATGGAACAGGTATGAAGATGTGGATTTTTTCAGCCTGAAGAAGAGAAGGCTCCAGGGAGATCTTTTTGCAGCATTCCAGTACTTGCAGGAGACTTGTAAGAAGGATGAGGACAGATTTTTAGCAGGGCCTGTTGTGATGGGACAAGGGGTAATGATTTCAACTTAAAAGAGGGTAGATTCATTCCAGATATAAGGAAGAGATTTATTATAATAAAGGTGGTGAAACACTGGAACAAGTTGCCCAGAGAGATGACCGGTTCCCAGGAACTTTGAAGGTAAAGCTGGATAGTCTGAGCAACCCAGTTGAAGATGTCCTTGGTAATTGTCAGGAGATTTTGACTAGATTACCTTTAAAACTGACTTCCAACCCAAATTATTCTATGACTCTGTGGTAGGGGAAAGGGTTCAGAGATGTTCTGTGGTGCATGTTGTGGTAGCCAGATCCATAACACACAAGGAGACACACTCTGACCCAGATCCTTCCTCTGAATCAGGTGGAAAAGAAACACTGGTGTAGAGGGGAAATCCCACTCCATGCGGAAAAACCTCCTTACATAGCAAACAAAAGACTGTCCATATCAGGATTAAAACTGAGTAATGTTATGATCAATTCAAACAATTCTAACTGTCCTTATGTCTGTAAAACAATAATTTTTTTTTTGGTGTGAGTTTTGTAAATTCTAGCTCACTTTTAAGACTGTTTTCTGCAAGAGAAGACATACCAACCATATTGTTGATGGCTCCTATTTTTGGTGCTGGTCGAATGAAAATTTTGTCTTCTCCAAAGAACCTTGGTGTATTTTGCTTAAAAATAAGAACTGAAAAATGGGGTTTTTAATTACATGCTTGTTTCCAAACAATATACAAGGAATAATTTATTCAAGTAGTTGCGTCTACTGCATGACTAATAATAAATAAATGAAAAATTCAATTTTTTGCATGGTGGTATGTAACACATACCTTATGTAGCACAGCAGAGTCAAAAGGAAAGATAAATTATATTTGATATATTGCACAGTTTGGTTAAGTAAATTGATATCAGTAAGGCTCCATTCACTTCCCATTTGCATGAATATGGAGGATTTTCCTTGCTCGGGCAAGCTTGAGGCAAACAGCGTCATGGTTGCCATTTTCATCTTCATTTTGAACATCTATATTCCCTGTTTTATGCTTACTTTTTGAAATCCTTTGGTTCCCTTCCAACTCACAGATGGGCACAAAGCACCTCAGCTTTCCACCTCCTGCTGTGCTATTGCTTAAGTACTTACTCTCATTGCATTCTAATTAACGAGGATATTGCTGACAGGGGCACACATAGCAGAACTGGAGGTAAAGTAGTCTTTTGCAACAAACTGTGCATGTTAATAGATGTAAATAAATTGTTGAATATTCTTAAAACTGCTGTGCTACTGAAAAGCTTACTGCCTGTCTCCTGGTGGAGTTATGTGTCCATCAAATTGATCTAGGTAGCTGACATGATTCGAAGTGCCTTGGCAGACACAAAGTGAGTTAGGAAGCATTTACACATAGACCTCTTGAATGGCAGAAACAAGAGAGGAGGAGGAACCAGTGGCAAAGGAATTAATGGTAGTTTGAGGGTTACCACCTCCCAGCATCTCTGATGTGTTGAGTGCTCTAAAAACAAATTTCACAGGGCACTGAGCTGTTGTTGGGGGGAATTAGTAAATTGGTAGTAGTAGGACTGGGTTTACAACCTTAGATCCACCATGAGGCACATCTTGGCTGTGCTTTTTCAGCCATCTGTGCTCATTTATTAACCCCTGGGGGGGCTTGAGACTCCTATAATTTGTTTTACCATTATAATGAAAAGATTCAAATTATTAGAAGCTATAGGGGAAGACAGAATACTGAGTCTTTTTTACTGTCAGTTTAAGATAATTTTATATCATGTTTCTATATAAGTTATGGGAAAGATATGTCATCTTTTTTAAAAATGTTATGGAATTGATGAAGTCAAACTACTAATTTAAAACAGGGGCAGACAAAACACGTGGAGTGTGTATCCTGAGAGGCTGGAGGACTGCAAAAAATTCACCATGAGAGGATGTGTTTTCTTCCTCAGTCCACTCATACATTTTCTTTCTTTCCTTCTAATGGCTAAATATTTTCTCTCTTTCTCTCTTCCCCAATCCCCTCGAGCCAGGTCCTCTTTCAGGCGCAGTTTCTGTTTACTAATAGTTGCCATTAATTCACCATAAAAACAAAAATATAGGCTTTGAATGAAGTCTGCCCAGCTTCTGCAATAAAGACCTAGCTGAAAGTAGGTTTCCTGAAGGGGATCCTTGTCCTCACAAGGAAAAATCCTATTTAAACAGTCCTATTTTCTCTGTCAAGATGATGCTCTTTTCCCCTTCTTTTCTCCCCAAGTGATTCTGTACCTTTTTTTTTTCCCTTCTCAATTGTCTGAGTTTCATGAGCTTGACACAGCATTAAAAGCATTTGTGCTTTGTCTATAGCAATAAGCATCAGCGAAGTCACCACAAATGCTCCCGTGATAAATTGCCATTAAATACAGCTGCACCTTTTTGGATATGGGAGGGAGGGTGGCCATGGCTCTTATCTGAGCTGAGGATAAGCCCACTTGCTTGTGCAGGAGCAAGATGAGGGACCAGATTTGCTCAGCTGTGTTTATCTTCCCGCCCACACGTGTGCCCATACAAGCATCCCACCAGTCGAACCTCAGGCTAATCAAAACAACATAAAGCCTGCTGAATCCCAACCAGCTGTAACCAGGCTTGTCATGCCTCTGCCATTATTATTGTTTCAATTTATAAAATTAGCCTCTGCTGAGGGCCCTGATTATAGATGCTTTTCCTTCAGCCTCTCTGCAGCTCCTGTGTCCAGGGGCCATCCTGCATCTGATAGCTCTGAAATCCCACCCCTGTGCCCTCTGCAGCCCCAGCCTGGGACCCAGGGCTCTGAAGGCAGTGGGTTCCCATCATGCCTCCTGCAACTGGGGTCTGCTCTTTGAGCTGCAAATGAATTCAAGAACCTCCCCAGAAACAGAAAAAATTTTTAGCTGATATAATGGCTCAAAAGAAAAACATAACCATGTGCTGCTGTGTGAGCTCACTGTGACCTGCACTGGTCCCTTTACTAAAATTTCTGTGCTTTGCCTAACCGTTGCCTGTCTCCAGTTGGGGTGACAGAGGGGTTTTACCCATTTCTCATAGCCCTACAGGACTTGGAAGTGGCTGTTGTGGCACCCTCCATCTGATTCATGGGCATCTCTCACGCAGAGTCATCCCAATGGGCTGCTGGTGGATTCTCCCACTTCTGGAAAAAAAATGTAGTGGTGCTTGATACTCCTCTATTGACTTTTGCTGGATTAACTACACCTGTGGAATTCAGATTCTTCCTCTCACTGTGAGAAATAAAGAGCACAGTTTAGGGTTTTGAGTGCAGAGACCAATCCTGTGCATGCTTCAAAACTCATGCCATCTTTTTGAAATGTGTCAATTAGTTCACAGAGGAAAAAAGAAAAAGTAAAAAGCAAAAAGTAAGGCATGCTGAAACAGGAACCAGGTGATACCCAAAGTATCAAAGAACCTGTGAACGTTCCTCCCTCAGGCAGGGCTACTCTGAGCATCATATGGTTTGTCTGTTGGTCTTATAATGTGGGAAAGAAGTTGTGAGTCCTGCTCTTAGGACCTCCATACCCTGCAGTCCTTGCACCTCCTTTTGGCAGAAGGGAGACTGCTGTGAATGTGAGAAATCTCACCCTTTTCATGATTCTAGGATGAAGGTGCTGATTCCTCATGCCATTTCTGCCACTATGGCCAGGCAGTGAGATCCTGCTGCTTAGCTCTGCTCTGCACTTGCCCATTCAGTCTGTGTAGGCTGGGCTGGAGGGCAATCCAGAGGGATCTGGACAGGTTTAGGAAGTGGGTCTGTGTGAACCTGATGAAGTTCAACAAGGCCAAGTGGAAGGTCCTGCACCTGAGTTGAGGTAATCCCAAACACAAATACAAGCTGGGTGGAGAATGGACTGTGAGCAGTCCTGGGGAAGAAGGACCTGGGGGTGTTGGTGAGGGAGAAGGTCAACATGACCCAACAAAGTGTGATTGCAGGTCAGAACGCCACCTGAGTCCTGAGCTACATCCAGGGCATTGTGGCCAGCAGGGTGAAGGAGGGGATTCTCCCCCTCTCTGCTCTGACCCCACCTGCAGTGCTGCATCCAGCTCTGGGGTCCCCAATGTAAGAATGACATGACCCTGTTTGAGTAGATCCTGAGTCTGGGAAGATTATCTGAGAGCTGGAGCACCTTTCCTATGAAGACAGGATGAGAGAGCCTGTACAGCCTGAGGAAGAGAAAGCTCTGTAGAGAACTTATATTACCTTCCAGTACCTGAAGAGAGTCTATAAGAAAGCTCGAGAGGGGCTTTTTACAAGGGCATGTCGGGATAGTCCCCAAAAGGGGATGGTTTTAAACTAAAAGAGGTAGGTTTATGTAAGATGTTAGGAAGAAATTTGTTACTGTGAGGGCGGTGAAGCACAGGAACATGTTGCCCAAGGAAGTTGTCAGTGTCCATGCCTGAAACTGTTCAACACCAGACTGGATGGGGCCAATGCAAACCATTTTATGATTCTTAGAGGAAAGGAGAGAGATGTGTAGTAGAAATAGAAGTTAATGTCTGGCACAGCTGCTGACACATGTTGCAGCATTTTCCCTCTCCTCTGCATCTCTCCATAATCCTTTCCCACCCATTTCGCACTGCCAAACTCCTAGCTGGTGGTGTGAACAGTCCTCAACCATTACCCTGCAAAGGTGACATGAAATTATGCCTAATGCTTCCTTGTCCCCAAAGTCCTAGGCATTAGATGTCACTGAAGGAAAGCTCTTTGTACTGCCTTTATGCCCCCTGTATAATCCAGTAGAGCTCCAGCATGTGGGGCTATTCTGGCTATTCTGGGCTATTCTGGCCGGGGTCTGGCCTTCTTGCTTGTATAACCAGTATAAGTAAGAGACTATAGTGAAGAATTATTTACTTGACCCAGTTTGGTCTCCTGCTGGTTTTACACTAGAATAATGGTGCTTCCTCAGTGTTACTCTTCGTGCAAGGTTAATTGGTGTATATAAAGTGAGCATGATGATGATTCACTTAAAAGCACACATGGGAACTTTCTAATTTCCCTGAAGGTTTGGCCAGGTTTCATCTGTGTGCTCCTGGTTTACATCTGATTTTTATTTCAGACACGTCTCAGAACTCTGTGGATGCTGCCTAGACACCTGGTTTTAATGAAAACAACCATCTATACATGTCATTCTGGAGGGATCTGCTGGAAATTTTTTCTTCTCTTCCCACAATTAAAAAAAAATATTTACAAATATTCTTTTTAACGCTGTTTTACAAATTTGTAATTATCATGTGAATGGATCTGTTGAAACTTTTCCTTTTTCCCTCTTCCTTTTTCGTTTTACATGGGTGGTGTTAGCACAGTGTGGTGCTGGCCCTTCCAGCATGTCCCATCCTCTGAAGGTGCCCTGTCTCTGCACTGTCCCATGGCTCTGCTGAGGTTGGTGATGGGCTTCAGCTTGAGCAGCTCTTTAGAAAAAAAATTAAATTGGCAGATAGGACAGGAGCTCAAAACTGCTTTTCTGACCTGCCTCTGAGACACTTTTGAAGGTAAGCCCTCATCTGTGGCTGCACCAGGACTTATTCAAGTAACCATGTACTGAAACTCTTACTAAAAATCTCACTCTCATTGATGGGCTTGGATTGCTCTTTCATTTGAAGGTCTGGGTCCAGAGATGCAAATTATGTCTTCCCTGCCTCACTGGTCCTGAGGTAGGGTTGGAACTATGCTGTCTTCTTCTTGTCTGGTCTAGGTGATATGGAGAGCAAGATCAAGAATTGCTCATGCCCTTTTTTGTGCCGTCTGCTGTCCTCAACAGAAGCCTCAGTCCCCATTGCCTGCAGCAAGCTCTCTGGAGGCTGAAAATCAGCAGGAATTTTCTCTATAGGACAGGAGATGGTATCTCCCATTGTCCGCGGGTTCAGGTAGTTGCTGAAGTTCAAACCTGTATTTCAAAAATATGCTTCAGTGTGCTTAGCTTATTTTTGTTCCTCCTCTGATCTTTTAAAAATACTTGTTCTTTAGCTATATATAGCAGACCATAGTGTCCATAGTCACATCAGACAAACTGCGGGGAAAGTTTGCTCTTGGGTTATTTATAGAGCTCTTAGCAGGATTGTCCCCTTGCCCTTTTTGTACTAGGGCCTGCTGGGCTGAAAACATGACCTTATCTTCTGGGTGTGCAGACTGGCCATTCAGCAGCCCTTTTTCAACAAAGTTTGTGTTCCAAAAGGAAAAACTGTATTTGCAGCTACAAATTTATCAATTCCCTGTGCCTGGCTGAGTTGGTGTGATAAATGCATACAGAGTTCAGGGGGCTTTTGAAAAATCTTGCAGTAATTGCACATATTCTCCATCAATATCAAGAGACTTCTGCTTCATGATCTCCTCTGAGAGATATTAACAGAGCAGTTAGTATCGTCAACCAATCTGAGTCTGTAATCTTTTGGGTTGTGAAGACAGTGTGAGCTATCAATATAAAATACATTTATAAAACATGGCTACAGGAGTTTTGGTCATTCATCCAAACCATGTATTTTCATTAAAGGTTAATGCTAACATAGACACCTTGTAATTGATTAGAACTAATAGCTTTTTTTTTTCATTAAAATACCCACATACTATGAATAGTCTATAATTTTCCCACGAGTCTTGCCAAATGGCTGAAATTTGAAATGTTTCCTTCTTGTCTGGTAGCCTTCCCCTTTTTTCTCAATTTCTGCAGCATGCAACCTCAATACTTACCATTAACAATATTCTAGGCCCTTAAAATAACAAAGATCATTGGACGTAGCATGACACCAATTTTTGTATCAAATTAAAAGAACTTGGGTGCACTGAACTTCATTCTGTTGTTCACACTGTATTTTATTCAAAGAGAAATGTCAAAATTTCCATTTACATGAGAAGGCCACCAATATATGGGAGAAAAAACCTTGCAGGAAAATCTGGTTGCTCCAAGTGTTAGATCAAACTCAATAACTTTTACACAAGTCCTTTATTACAAAGAGTTTCATGACCTGTTGTGAAAGGGAGTGTAGGCTCATTACATACACAAAGTTGATGCATCTTTTTCCCAAGCATTGCCTCAACAGTGATAGCACGTATTGTTAAAAATATCATGCACCCTGGAATGACATCCTTTTCTCAGAAAATTTAAAATAAATGTTAAATACAATCAGCAGGTAAAGCAAACAAGCCTGTTGGACAAAAAACAGCTTCCAAAAACTTTTCTCCAGACCCAATTTAATCTTAGATAAGATAGTGCAGAGCTCTCCATAACAACTGATATCTGCCCTAGAAACTGGAGGAGTCATCAACACTCTTGTCTGCAAATAACTACTTGCATATCAACAGCATTCTGCAAAATTAATAGACTACATTAATTGGTGAGGTGACTCCAACTGAAATCAATGATGTTACACCACTGATGAATACGGAAAAATTGTGTTAATAATTACTAAGTAGCAGAATAGTGAAAATCACTTTTCACAGAAGGAAAATTCAGTCAGAGTAACTTGGCTAGACATTTTTGCTGGAGGAGGTGGGATTTGTGGAAAGAGTGGACACAAGAGAAAGAGCAAAAAAAAATTTCTTGTTTTGCATTGAGAGAATGGTGTTCAAGCATGTTCCATTTCTCCTAGAGTGTTCTGTAGGGTTAGTATAAAGAAAAGGCACCTAGAGACCTTTTAAAGATGGATTTCCCTTCCTGACTGCCTTCTATAAGCTTTCCCCTCTTCAGAACCTGCTACTGTAAACAGTGCATCTGGAGAAGCATGTGTCTGTCAGAAATACATGGGATCATTTTTCCCTAATACATGTTCAGAGCTAAGCCTACTGGGCTTATACTACTCTTTGGTGTCTGTGGTGCTGGGGCTCTCTGAGGGCCCTATGAAGTCTCTTGGGCAATTACTTCTTGCAAGGATGAATTAATTCAGCCCCTTGGGTACGTGGATTTACATTATGGTGGTCTATGGCAGGCTCTTAGGTAACCTTCCCCTGACCCTTCGCTTTCCACGATATATCTCCTGCAGGCAGCATCCTTCCCCTTGTTATGTCCTCCACCTTTTCTCTGAGGAAAAAGCCCACAATTGCAGCATCAAGAGGCTGGTTGAGAGGAATTCAAAGCAAAAATTGTTCTTTTAGTAAGATAGAAAGTCAGGTGTTATTTACACTACTGAAAAACAGGTAAAATAGACTGTAAATTTTAATTTTTATCTAAGCCTAGATAATAAATATCTTCCCACTTCCTAATATTTTCCTCAGAGACACCTTAGAGGTCTCCCAGCTCCTGCAGCCGGGGTCCGGACTTGCCCACCATGGTGCTCATTTTCTGCCTTCAGAGCAGTCCTGTAAAGCTGTCACCAGGGATGGAGGAGAAGAGCCTCGTCCAGTTCCTCCTTTCTTCGCCTTGGCCTCCACCTGCTGCTGAAGCACACCCAAGGAGCAGGTGACCTCTCTGTGCAGCCGTCATCTCCATAATTATCATTCAGAGGGCTTTCTGGTTTCTTCTGTACTGCTCATCTGGTTCCTGTTTCCTCCCAGGAAGTTTGTATATGCAGCTCCAGCTGCTCCTTCCTGCCCAGACCAGGCATCTGGTGAAGGTCATGGATGCTGGGGATGTCTGTGTCCCTGGGAAGCCCACACATGTCACCTCAATGGCACAGGTGGTGAGCTGCACACAAGGGTAGCTAATCTGTCTGCATCTCTACTCCACCTACACACTCCCAAAGAATTTTCTGTCACAGAAACTTGCAGGATTTAAAGCTGAGTAAATGTGATCTTTCAGAAAGATTTTCTGTTATTACATTTTGGGTTCTTAGACATGGTCACATCATGTTTAAATCAAGTTGGCACAGATGAGGGAACTAAGCAATTATTCATCATTCTCCCAGCAGTGGCTTTCCTTACTACACACAAAATGCTTCTTTATAGAAGATGAAAGCACATTATTTCTGGTTAAGAAACCCTTTCCTATTCGCTGAAAGTCATTGCCAAATCTTGAAATAGTTGTATTTGTAGAGACTTGAAAAGTTTAATTTCAGTACAGTAAGTAGATCCATACTTCTCGTCAGAACGCCTAAAACAACATGCTTTCTTTTAGGGACTGTAACGAAAGTCAACAGCTTTTGAAAATTAAATTGCTCCTTTGCTGAAAGCTTTCTGTTGCAGAGGCATGGCAGTAGCTCACAAGTTAGATGATGAATTACATATTGCTCTTTGATAATGCCTTTAGCAAATTTTATAGAAAATCATCAGATTTACAGCGTGTCAGTGCAAAACTCTGACCAGAATTCCTGTGTTCTCTCCCTGGGTCAGTTTCCTTCTCTTGCTTTACCGAACTTTTATTTTGTATCTGTAAGTGTAGAAATTCCTTTGTAAAAATTTTGTAGCCACAACTATCTAACTTTTATATTGTATTTAGACTTTCAAGGTTAAACATAATAGAGAGACATTAAGGAGTATGAAGGGAACCCCAGAGTACCTGGCTTCTCATTGGTTTTCAGAGGCTGCGTTGCTTTAAGACCAATTTGAAACCATCAGGAAACTCAGTCATTCTCATTCAGTTTTGTTGGGGATCAGCAAAGCTCCACAGCTTTGCCTGTTCTCCTGGGAACCAGGTTCACCCCCAAAGCCCCACAAGAAGGCTTTGCCATCGAGATGAGCCCTTGGGAGAAACTGCCCCCACTCCTGGGTGAACAGCAAACACCAAAGAAATGAGAAACCGAATGTTTGATGTGTTATAGAAAGATAGGCTTGTAGTTTAAAAATTGCCTCATACGGTAATATGGGACCAAGATGGAGATTTTAGGGAGTCGGTCCCTTCTTCTTCTCCTTCTTCCCTTTTCTCCTTCTTCTTCCCTTTTCTGTGACCTCTGTTCCTATCAAGTAGCAATTGGTAGAGAGAATTTAGTTTAGAAAAGACCTGTTAATAATAGTGATAGTTATTGGACTTATAAAGAAAATAATGTACGTAGAATCATTCTATTTGTTGATAAACCTTATATAAACTCTCTGTACTGTGCATCTTCGGCCATTTTTGGCACCTGGAATCAGTGGTGACACTGTGTTCCTGAACCTTTGATAACTTTAGAATAAACAACCTGAAGCAGCCCTGAAATCTTTTGTTATTTTGTCCCTGAGATGAGAGATTGAGAAGAACAGCAGTCTGGGCACGAACCACCTTTGTGGGACCCTGCCAGGGCCCCCACAAGTTTTGGTCTACTTTATTGACTAGATAAAGATAGCATGCAGCAAAAGGAGAGAATGAAGAAAAGTATTACTAAATGATTCACATAATTTAGGTCCCTAAAATTGGACTAGATCTCTTAAAAGGGCAAACATTCTCCAAAATGTAAATATATTTTTGTTCCAAAAATGCTTGAAATGTGTGAGATTAATTTTACTCATGGCATTTTGATCTTTCTACTTCTAGCAGCGGCCAAAACAGAAGTGCAGAGACAGGAAAATTGATTGTTCAGATGAATTCTGTGGCATGTGGAAAATACACTGCCCTATAGCTGTTCTGCAGAAAAAGAAAGGAGCACAGAAGACAAACAGGATTAGAAAGGAAAAGATTTTTGTGGCAGAAAGCTGCGTCTAGCAGACCAAATTTAGTGTTTTTTCTGTCTTGCCATGCAGGTAGCCAGCTCCAGCCTACTGGGGACTGGCATGTTTGAGGGCATAAGAATTGCTGCACTTCAGTCCAGATAAATTGTCTCAACCTGTGTGAAAGTCATACAGAAGAGTTTGAAAATTTTATTGTATTGTTTGGTTGGGGATCATTGGTCAGGCACACTGGATGCTCTGGACAGTAAACTCACAGATGGCAAAGGCTTCAGCATTTCCACTTCAACTTTTTTATCCCTGGTGCTAGGAATAAATAAAAGAGAGCAATGCCTACAATTTTCTGGACTTGAGAAGTGGGCCCATGGGAACCTCATGCAATTTAATGAGACCAAGTGCAAGATGCTGCACTTGGGTTGGGTCAGTAGCTGATATCAACATAGGCTGGGGATGAACAAATCAAGAGCAGCCCTGCCAAGAAGGACCTGCTGAGTGAGAGGCTGGACATGACCCAGCCATGAGCACTCACAACCCAGAGAGCCAAATGTGTCGGGGGCTGCATCCAGAGCAGTGTGGGCAGCAGGGCCAGGGAGGGGATTCTGCCCCTCTGCTCTGCTCTGGTGAGACCCCACCTGCAGGGCTGCATCCAGCTCTGGGGTCCCCATGACAAGGAGGGACACGACAGCCTGATGGAGTGAGCCTAGAGAAAGATGACCAAGATAGAGGGATGGAACACATTTCCTATGAGGAAATTCTGAGAGTTGAGTTTGTACAGCCTGGAAAAGAGAAGGCCTTCGGGTGACCTAATTGTGACTTAGCAGTACCTGAAGGGAATCAATAAGGCAGATGGAGAGAGACAATTCACAAGAGCATGTAGTGACAGGACAAGGGGAAATGGCTTCAAAATGGAAGAAAGTAGGTTTAGATTAGGTATCAGGAAAAAATTCTTTACTGGGGGAGTGGTGATACACTGGAATAGGTTTCCAAAAGAAGTTGCAGATGCCCCATCCCTAGAAGTGTTTAAGGCCAGGTAAGATGGAGCTCTGATCAACTGATCTAGTGGAAGATATCCCAACCCATAGCAGAGGATTGGAATTCAATGATCTTTAAGGTCTCTTCCACACCTGGTCATTCTATGACCCTATGAATCTATGATACAATGAATATTTAAGTTGTAAGGAAAGTGGACTGTTTCCAGGCTCTTTACTTGTCTAGGGGTAGCACAGTTTCATGCTTGTTTGTTATTTGGGCTTGTAGGTGTTGACAAGAAATCAAACAAAATTTATGTGAATACCTGCTTTAGAGACTAGCTGGTGCTAACTGGCATTAGTTACTCGTTTTCACAATGCAAATGCACACTTCGAAAGGAACACCTTTTAAAATCCTTTTTGAGCAGTTTGGACCTGGACATGGAGCAAACACAGTGGCTTCTCCAGCAAGAAGATTGATATTGGTGCAAATGAAGGCCACTTAACCACTTGTGAGAGGGATTTGAAATTTTGTATTTTAAATTTGCCTTCTTTTCCCAGTGTTCTTCTCTCACACACTTTTTATTTTAATTAATATTGAATGATGCACGAACAAGGTGAAAGCTGAATTTAAAGGCAAAGAAGTCATTCCAATGACACATTTCTCAGAAAGGAGTTAATCAGTCATGGTGTCCCATCCTTTTTTGCAACCAAAATTTCCAGAATTTTTAAATTAATCTTTCTGATATAGTTTCATTATTTTGTTTTAACCTTCTCATTTCTTGTCCTGTCTGTTAATCTATTTGCCTGGCTTCACTTCAGCTTGTATGCTTGCATAATCAGAATCAGAACTACACTTGCCTGATTAGTTCTTATTTCAATTTCCTCTGCCCGTCAGCAGAGTGTAGCCTTTTTGCTTCTTTAACTGAAACCTTCAAGTCAAAGTCAGTCATGAAGAAGGGGGAAAAAGGGCCACAGTTTCAATTTTTCTTCAGGACAGAGTTTCCAGTATGGCTTGCTGGAAGGAGAGTAGGAGGACAGACAAACCCTCCTGCAGTGTTACAGGTTTCTTCTTAATGTTAACTGCACTTTACGTATTGGACATGACTAACGAAGGAAGGGGTGAAGCAGCAGTGAGAGGGGCTGAGGCAGCTGTTTAAATACAGGGAACAGGTCATCAACTCCAACATCTGCTTTTCAATGTTGTCCCAGCAGGAAAGGAGGCTTGCATGAGCCCCTCCTGGATCTGAGGATTCTTTCTCTCAATGAGCCCTGCTGTGGCTTTACATGGTTCCTTTTCATCCAGCAACAGAAAGTCCCTGGCATTTCCTAGCACTGAAGTTGCCCCTGCATGCAGCAAATATTACACCCTTGAACTGCCTGCTGCTGCTGCCACAGAGATTGTGTTGCTTCAGATTTGGGCTTGTTAACTTCACCAAGCCCACTTTATTTTCTCTCGTGGGCTCACCTCTGCACATCTAGGTAATTGATTTTAGACAGCTTCCTGATCAATTTTTGAAGTAAAGGCTTTTAGGAAATAGTAAAAAATATTTTTCTTTAATTACTCATACATTTCTCTCAAAACCATCCAGCTGTGAGATCCATGTTCCTGGGGAATGTAATAAACCAGAAGCCCTGTATAAAAATATTTTTTTCTGTCTTGAAAAAAAATTGTGTTAGTTTCCTTCTACCCCC